>PVHX01025946.1:0-21535 GCA_004024805.1 Geosciurus inauris | reverse complement strand
ATGTTTAATATGAAGAATGTAATCTGCTTATAATTTTGTGCAAAGTTAGAAAAATTATGATTGTAACAATTTTTTTTCTATTTGCCTCAACAAATGTTTTCAGTGAATAGTGTGTACAGCTTCTAAAAATTTGTTTTTTTCTGTTATGTTTGATAACATGTATTAAAATGCAACTTTTGAGAAAAAAAATAAAGCAAAAAAAAAGAATGTGTAAGAGCTGATTTTTTAATAATTAGTAGTGTATTCCTTTTAGGAAGGAAATGTTTTGAATTGGAAAAATACTGTAATAAGCCAATTGACATAAAAAGGACGTCTGAAGTGGTCTGCATACTACAAATGATAACTAAGATGCTGTGCATGAGGAAAAAGCCTCTTTATGATTCTCTTAACAAATATTTAATGAGCATTAATGGTATGCCAGATATTAAGAAAATAAAATAGTAATCAAAACAGATTAGAGTCCCTTTCATCATGCGCTTTACAATCTGATAGGTAGAGAAACACAAACAAATAGGGGAGTAAGCTAGATAGACTGTCAAAAGGCAAGTGCTATGGAGTGGAAAAGAAAAGCCGAGAAGGTGGATGGGGAAGACAGAGGGGAAGAGTGCCTGGGAAGGTGTCATTGAGCTGGCACTTGAGCAGAAACCTGAAGGAGGTGGGATAACTAGCCACATTGATAACTGGGGTAGACTGTTCTAAGCAAAGGGAAAAATGACCGAGAAGGAATGTTCCAGAATAGTAAGGAGGCCTTTGTGATTGGAGCTATAACAAGGTGAGGGATGGTAAGAGAGAGGTCTGAGAGTTACTGGGGTACCAGGTAAATGAGACATATTGTAAGGACTTTGACTTTTACTCAAAGTGTGATGAGAAGTTATTCAAAGATTCTGAGCAGAGGAGTGGCACAAATGTATATGTTTTCAAAGAATCCCTCTGATTTCTATGAATTAAATGGGCAACAGAAAGGCCAAAATCAAGAAAAGAGACAAGTTAGGAGGCTATTGCAATAATCTAGGTGAATATATGTGAGGAATTAATTTTTCTTTACAGATGAAAGAGACAGAGAAGAGAGGGAAAAGAGCAGGGAGAAGGTCTAAGGAAAGGGGCTGTGATGGAGACATGAGCAGTGAAGGTTTCCCCTTGTGGTCTAGATAACAGGCATTTCAAGAAGGCAGAGTCAAATATTGTTATATTTCTGTTTCTGCTTCATATTTCAATTTAAGCTTATTTTACTCACATGTATTGTGGCAGTGACAGGTAGATAGATTGATATTAATAAGGATTGATTTATCCATCAAGCTATCTAATCCTTTTTTTTTTTTTTTTAATCAAGAAAGGGTTTTGGGCTGGGCGCAGTGGCGCATACCTGTAATTCCAGCGGTTTGGGAGGTTGAGACAGGAGAATTGTGAGTTCAAAGCCAGCCTCAGCAACAGTGAGGAGCTAAGCAACTCAGTGAGACCCTGTCTCTACATAAAACACAAAATAGGGCTGGGGATGTGGCTCAGTGGTCGAGTACCCCTGAGTTCAATCCCCAGTATCCCCCACACTCCCCAAAAAGGAAAGGTTTAGAGGTTACAACTGTGTTGACATAGTTGAAAAAAGGGTACTCATGGCAGGAGAAACTTGAAATCAAACACAATTAAATAGAAGCCATGGATATTGGCAGAAGTCTCAGAGAAGGCTTTGAATCTTTTTTTTTTTTTTAAAGGCATCATGTCATCCCTTTATTCAAATCTCCATTGGGTTTCTATCTCATTTGAGTAAAATCAGAAGCCCTTAATTATATATTTTTAAATGCTATATTATTCTCTCATCTCTCTGAAATCGTCCCTCCCCTTCTGTTTCTTTGACTTTCCTTTCCAACTACGCTGGTCTATTTTGCTGTTGATTAGCATGTTTTTTTTTACAGAAATCTAATTTTTTTTGGACAGCTAAAATTCTATATTTTCTATCCTCCTTTGCAGCAAGGCTTGACTCAGTTCTGGCTAATGAGATGTAGGTATAAAATGTTGGATGTTGTTGACAGAATGGTAAGGGACCTGAAAAAGTGAGCACAAACTTAGAATGAGTACTTTTTGTTTCTTCCCCTTCCTCCAGGAACTTTGACATAATGTGATGGCTGGAGGTTTGTCATTTTGAGCCACTAAATGCCCTTGGGGATGGACTATAATTGCTAGAATGAGAGAATAAAAAACAAATATGAAAGAAACATAAATTTATCTTTTCTTTGTCACAGCAAAGAATTTAGTTTTTCTGTCTATACCAACATAACTACCATGTGATAAATGAAGTCACTATTTATTGAATTGTATTCTATTTCAAACCCATGCTGAGAACTTTATATTAGTCAATTAGTCATTGCTCAATTAGTCATTGCAGCAATTCTATGACATAGGTGCTATTATTATTTTAAATTATTATTATTATTATTATTGTAAATTAAGGAGGATGAAAATGAAACCTGAGCCTCCTATAAACAGTGTGTAGCAGAGATTAGCTTCAGACTTGTTTGTTTGATTTTGAAGTTTGGGTATTATCTATTCTAGCATGTGGTTAGGTGAGGATGAAATTTAATTGAGGTTCTGAGAGATTTACTTGAAACTATTGTTTTCCTAAACTTAACACTTTATTATTGTCCAAATGTGCTTCTCAGACCTGTCTTCTCTCACACACAGTTTTGACAAATCCCAGTCCCACCTAGGACCTCATTTCATTGCAGCTCTGCTATACAGACCAGCATGACATTTAAATTCTGCCAGAACCTGCTTCATACAGTTCTTTATCATAGAAGTCCCTCTGCAGGCATAGAGCTATGCTCTCAGAGGGTAGGTCTTTGTTCAAAATCGAAAGGAAGTAGCAGCTGGCCTAAAATTATGACTGGCATCTAGTCTCAGACTCATTACGGTTGCCCTGATGCTCTCTCAGATTTACTGAAATGTTTTTCCTCTGAGAACAAAGGTTCCAGAAACTCAAAACACCCGTATTAACTGGTAACCTAAAAGGAACTCTTACCTGCTAACTCTCTGGCTAGATTTCAAGTAGCTTGGCAGAAACTTCTTGCTGTTATTAGACTGTAATAAAGAATTAATTATTCTGTGTAGTTAGGCCCATTTCAACAGAGACAGCCTCGTTTTAAAAATCTATCTTTTGAAATGTCTAATAACCATTGAGAGTACATGAGCAAAATTTTTGAAGAAAATAAGAACAGAGGACTAGTAAAGGGATTATCCTGAATGTCCCTACTGAAGAAACAGTAGTATTCATTAGTTCATGTACATGTTTTTGTTTTACAATTAACCCAGATTAAAAAAATGAAAGAACATCAAGTCTTTTTAGCCGAGCGCGGTGGCTCACGCTTGTAATCCCAGCACTTAGGGAGGCTGAGACAAGAGAATCGCGAGTTCAAAGCCAGCCTCAGCAATGGCGAGGCGCTAAGCAACTCAGTGAGACCCTGTCTCTACATAAAACACAAAATAGGGCTGGGGATGTGGCTCAGGGGTTGAGTGCCCCTGAGTTCAATCCCTGGTACCAAAAAAAAAAAAAAAAAAAAAGAACATCAAGTCTTTTATTAATCTAATTGGAGTAAAGAATATAAAGGTAAGTACGAATGGAAAGGATTGTTTAAATATTCTATTCAAAATTACATGCATATTTACCATTTATTAAATGCCTGTTATGTGCCAGAGGCCACAGGAAATACTTTTTGTTTCTCCTTTAATTCAACCCATGCACAAACCCGTATGAGGTAGGGCACAATTTGTAAATATGATGATATTCAAGATATTGAGTAAATTGCCAAAGGTCACACAGTCTCCAAAGTATCTGCTATTTCAGTTTTATAATTCTATGACAAAAAGTATTTAGTGCTTTGGGATATTTTAAACAGCGGTCTGTTTTATAGAACTTTAGGAATATTGAAAATTCAAGTGCCCTTTAAAAACAACTGTGGATCACTAATTATGGTCAAGTTGAAATATTCAGATATCATGTCCTTCACTTTCCTGCTGCCACCCGTTGACCATTTCATATGTGCTGGAATAAAGCATACAGTTAATTGATTTTATCCATTGTTAACTGCCTTGGCAAAAGTTTCAGTGAGAAGGAAAAACCTTTAGTCCTTTGTGTTGGGCCTGCCTGGTCAGGAATCTGTCTTTCCTCAAGGTAATTTTATTTCTTGATCCTTATTTCCTGTCTGTCAAAGCCATTCAATAATTTTGCAAATTACTGAATTTTATGCAAGGCAAAGGAATTTAAAAGAAGGATCTAGGAAAAACAATTGCTTCAAGTTTCTGGGTTAGGCAGAAAACATGTTCACACTATCTGTGGTCTTTGGAAGTTAGAACAAATCAGAAAATTAGTAATGTAATTAATAATTTTTGTGAGACAATATTTGTCCTGAAGTTCAGACTTTAGTTGGTAGCTATGGTGCTCTGCAGAGCCTATTCCTTCCATAATGCCTCACACTTAATGGAGTGTTTCTCTCTGCCAGGTAGAAAGAGTATTAAGCTGGATCTCTAGAAGAAAAACTCCAACAAGGCTTAATTAGATAGGCAAACTGCTTTGTTTGGTCATGCAACTGAAAAATTTGAGATGAAGAATAACTTAAAAGTGAATTAAATATTGGGCTGATACCTTATCATTTCCAATCTATTTGCCACCGAACAGGAAATAGAGAATACTCTCCTAGCTTATTAACCTCACTGATCAAGGTAATAAAAATATTCTAATGGAAGGACTAAAATTTAAGGCCTTCCTATGGGAGAAATTGATGATATATTAAAAGATAAATTCTGATCCCATTCAGCTTATTTTGTAGTCCTCAACTTCTTACAGGAGAATTTAGTCCATTTAAGGAACAGAAGCAGCATGAGAAGTAACTGTAGCTGGAGAAGGAGGCATAGGGGAGCCTTTGCTGAGGAGTTAGAGTGTAAAGAATAAGATCTTTGACGAAAGATAAAAAGGCTTTTGGCATAGGGTACAGCCTGCACAAAAGCAGAAATCAGCACAACAGATATTTATTCTGGTAATTTTTTTTTTTGGTGCTGGAGATTGAACTCAGGGGCACTCAACCACTGAGCCCCAGCCCCAGCCCTTTTTATATTTTATTTAGAGACACGGTCTCACTGAGTTGCTTAGTGCCTTGCTTTTGCTGAGGCTGGTTTTGAACTCATCATCCTCTTGCCTCAGCCTCTTGAGCAGCTAGGATTACAGGCATGTGCCACCGTTCCAGGCTTGTTCTGGTAATTTTTAAAGTGAATTCGCTAGAGATGTATTGAACACCTACGTGAGACAGTGCATTGGGTCAGCTTGTTATGGAGAGCTTGAAGACTAAAAATTAAAAAAACAGATAAACAAAAAACAAAACATGATCTCCAAACTTAAACCATAATGAATATATTTAAAGAGAACTGAAAAATAAAAAAATAAAATGCATTATTTGATAATGTCTGGATGGTAATACACAATTACTTTTGTTTATTATTCTATTAGAATGGTCCCTGAGCTGCAGAGGACTATAAATTAATTTAAAGGGAGTATGAAAACCCAATTTATTTGAACAAGTGAAATAATTTTAGTAATCATGACAAACGATTAGCTCAGTGTTCAAATTCACACTTTTGAAAATTATGACTTAGTTTACCTTTAGCAGTAGGTATTATCTAAATAGACTTTTTCCTCTCTGTGAATCTATTTTCTACCTTGTTAAGATAATTCTAATGTTCAAAAGCATAGAATGTTAACTCTCTTTATTTCAATATATTGGTATTTTGTTTTAAAAACTCTTACTTACAGTTTGAAAATATTTGTTTATTCCAAGAGCTCTTTGGAGAATTGAATGAGCAAAAGGAGTTTTTACTTATTAATTGTGCTTATAGAATTGAGATAATGACTTCTTTATTTCTTAGAGATGAACTGAAGCCTGGTTACTCTAAATGTGAAATTTATTGTGGATTATAAGCAGGTCAAGAGGTGATCTGTTATGAAAACTGCTTAGGATTAAAAATAGTTCTGCCTAGAAGTAAGTGCAAATGGAATTTTTTGGTAAATATTGGATAAAACACAAATTTTGAGTACCTGACTTTTTAGAGCTGAAGCTTGGAAAAGTGAAGAAAAAATAGTGGCAAAATGAAAGTTAAAAGAATTTGCTGTACGTACCAGATATGAATACATGACCAGCAAAACTCCAACAGCAAGAATGGGATCTTAATTAGAATAAATTATTCTCCATGTGTGTATAACATGTCAAAATATACCCTACTGTCATATATACCTAAAAAGAAGAACAACAAAAAAAGCTTACACAATAAAAGAGGGTTTTCTAAAAACTAAATAAATAAAACAAATGGCATTTTCTCAAATCCTGGCTTTTGTGTGTTTCAGTTTAATAAAGCTACAGTGAAGCTCTTGAGGAAGATTCAGTTTGTATGGCCAATTTCATGTTTATTCTTCATGCAAGCATATGGAGGGCCTCTGTCTACTTATCACTTTTGTTTGTTAAACCATACTCCAGTGACCTTTTGGACTTTAGATTTCTCCAGTTCAACTGTGCTATGGTTTCTCATATTTAACAATACCTGCTTTATCCACCAGGTTGGAAGCTTTGGATTGGAGGGGAGCCCTGTAGTGTTTTTCATCAGGTAAAAGCATGGCAAAGTCTTTTGATTGAACTGAAGAGAGATACATGAATAAAAACACAACAGCTGCTTGAGCTTTCCCGGCAGATGGCACTGGAGTTACTCAGATAAATACCACGTCTGTACTTAGCAGCTTTTAGTTCATTGTGCACACTGGTAAGACTCATATGTACTAAGAAACTAAGTAGATGCCTTGCAGTAAGTACTCACTTATCTGTGCATGATTGAATCCCAGCATGGTTCAGCCAGTCCTTTTGGAGGGCTGCTTTTCAATTAATGCGTTCACATGGACAATAAAATCTGACGGAGTTCTCTTTTTGACTAGGGAAGAGGCTAACTACCAAAATCACATATAATAAAAAGGAAAGCTCCAGGACCATTCTTCAAGTTGCATGTGCTTGAAAACTCCAGGCTAGTCTGAGAATACATAAATATCACAGGAGTTTGGGAGAGAGGTATTGTTATTTTTTTAAAAGTAGAATATTTTATTCTGATAAAATCCTGGGCTGTTTATTCTGGTAATTTTAAGTGAAATTCAATAACAATATATTGAACACTTAGGGAAGATGATGCGTTGTGCCAGATTGCTGGTTCAAAGATGGAAAATAAAAAACAAAAATCTCAAACATGATCTTCATTTTCAAGGGGTCTCTCAAACTAATTGCAAAAAGATAAATATAAGATATAAGTTAGTTTGGTAAGTGATACAAAAATTACCAGAATCATATTATTGGAATAAGGGAAGAGTGTCAAAAAGGTTTGAGATTGTGTTAGTTTTGCATCACTGTGACCAAATACCTGACAAAAACAACTTAGATGAAGGAAAGTTTATTTTGTCTCACAGTTCCAGAGGTTTATTCCATGGTTGGCTGAGTCTATTGCTCTGGGCCTGAGATGAGGCAGAACATCATGGTGGAAGGGTATGGTGGAAGAGTGCTGTTGGATTCCTGGAAGCCAAGAAGCAGAGAAAGGGAAAGGGGCCACAGGGCAGATGCACCCTTTTAGTGTATGAACCCAGTGACTCACCTCTCCAGCCACACCCCACCTGTCTATAGTTACCACTGAGTCCATTCAAACTAGGGTGTACTGATAGAGTTACAGCTCACATAATCCAATAATTTCATCTCCAAACATTCCTGTATTAATACAGGAGCTTTTGGGGGAAACACCTCACATCCAAACCATAACGGAGATGAGCTGTGAAAGAAGGAAATATTCAGTTGAATGTGAACAGTGGGAAAAGACAAAATAGAATTTCCAACAAGCGAACTGTATGAACAAAGTGTGTGTACAGAATGGTGTTGTGCTGGGATTCAATCATTTATTCAAGCATTAATATAATGTAGGTTCTCTCTTAAGTACTCTAAAATTTAACTGTATATCATTTTCTAATTATGTGTTCTGGGGCATGTTATTTAACTTCTCTGTGCCTTTGTTTTCTCATTTATAAATGGGAGTACTAAGAGTACCTCCCTTCAAAGATTTTCAGAGATGATTAAATGTATACCTGACCACAGTAATAACTATTACTGTTATTATAAGAATAAATGTTAGGGGCTGGGGTTATGGCGCAGTGGTAGCGTGCTCGCCTAGCATGCGGGAGGCACTGGGTTCAATCCTCAGCACCACATAAAAATAAAATAAACATATTAAAAAAAAAGAATAAATGTTAGATACATAAATTTATATTTTACATCAATTATGCTAAAAAGAGAATTCTAATTTTATTAGGAGACTAAGAATTAGCTATCCTTACAATTTTAAAAATAAGCAAATTTAGGCTTAGGTAAATTAATTAATTTGCTAAAGATGATACAGGCTACATTTTTACTTAGGACAACTTTATTCTCTTTTCTGCTTCACTATTCACTTCTTATGTAATTAGGTTGATTATAATAAGTCTCTGTTGTGAGAAGATGGCAAGGAGCTATAGTAGAACTTAAAAATAGGAGGGGCTCAGAGTGCAAGACTTCCAATGCTCTGCCAAGGGTTTAAACTTTGTTATGTAATGATACATTATTTATGGTTTCTCATGGATACTACTTGTCTCCCTTTGCAAAGAATGAAAGGTAGTTGTGACCTGCATAGGTCAATTAATAGATGTGATTGAGGGCTAACTCAAGTAAATATTCTTTTTTTTTAATTAAATTTTTTTGTTTTACACGGACAGAATACTTTTATTTATTTATTTTTATGTGGTGTTGCTGAGGATCGAACCCAGTGCCTCACACGTGCTAGGCAAGCACTCTGCCACTGAGCCACAGCCCAGCCCTCAAGTAAATATTCTTTAAATATTAAATGTCTGCAGCCATTTCTTTATAGGAGCTTATCTTGGCCTAGGAAAATGTTCTTAATGTATCAGGCTTAACTATTATGGAAAATAGACAAGAGATTTGAACATGGGAAAAATTCTATATTGGACTTTTAGATAGAGGTTGGGGAAAAAGAGCAAGACAAGTGGTTAGGGGAGAACCAGAGATACTCTGTGTCATGGAGCCAAATAATGGAAAAGTTTTGGGAAAGATCAACGTGTTGACTGCTGTAGAGTGATTAGCAAGGCAAAAGCTGAGAACAACTTGTTGGCCTTCTTGGTCTAGGTGAACATCTGTGACAATTGAGAGTACAAATCCAGTCCAATGTAAAGTTTCAAAAGAGTGGGTGAAGTAAAGGGAGATTGGAGAAAAATAAATAAGGACAAGTCTAGATTAGTCTGACAGAATAAAGTTTAGAGATAATAGGAAAAAAGTTGTAATTTAAGAAGAAACATTATACTAAGGATGAAGAATCATTGCTGAGGGGTTTCTCTTAGTATAAAGAAGGGAATGTATTATCAGTTCAAGTGATCACAGTCAGCAGAAGAGACTAAAAAAGGAACAGCTGAAGAAGGAGAGGAGAGAGCAATAGCATACTTTTGAATAGGCACAGACTTCATGGCCAGGAGAGCCTCAAAGGGGTGATTAGGAATGCTGAGTGCAGAAGAGAAATCCAGTAGAATATAGACCATTATCAGAAGGATATCAGTGAAGAAATTAGAGCAGAAGCTGTGTGGGAGTCTTGAGAAAAGATGGTTTGAGGAGCTGTATGTGATTGGTTATGAGGAGAAAGAAGAGAGACAGCTCCTTGGATGTGTTACATATGTAGGTTTCTTAAGAATTGAAGTGTATTTTATAGTTTTTGAGGAAGATGCCAATAGAGGTAAGCCCAGAGAAAGAGAGGTGAGTGAGGGCTTGTGAGGTAATACTAGCAAATGTGATCAGGAGCTCAAAGGCATTAATTATCTAGTACAATGAAGATAGGAGGGTGACATGAGTGTGTTTGAGGATAGGGTGAAATTTGAAGGAGCTCCTTCCATTTGATTTACAGAGAAAGCAGGGACCAAAGGCTATTAAATATACCCTGAATTTTCATATATGAAACATAAACCCTTTGACTAATCACTCAGGTTTAATCTTCTGTCCCTCTTATATGTGACATTGCCATTTAAAAGCTATGACTCAAATGCTGTGTTTTTGCACATAATGTCCCTTCTGTTAAAAAGTTCTTTCTTCAGATAACTCTGTAGATCAAATAGATTAATGACTCTCTTTTGTGACCACTGTGTCTTGAATTCTATAAGTCCATCCCAAGTAGATTTCATTAGACTGAGAAGTCCTTAACAATGGGGAGCATTTTCTACTTATTTTTATATTCCTTGCTCCTAGCACACTGCAGCATTCAATAAATATTTGCTGAATCTAATTTTGTCTCTTTCCAAAAGAATATTATGTGTGTGTAAGTTTTTATAATAATTGGAGCTTCTTCTGATTCACATACTCTCCATTGATAAAGCTAAAATAGAGGTAGACTTGGTTTTTAAACTGGTGGAAATAATGCTTTACTACTTAAATCACTCTATTAAGTGCACACTGACTTTGCTGGACTTGGTGTATGCATCTGCATCTATGTGTGAATTACGAGTCATTAACAAGTGTTAAATCTCTCAAGGGCTAAATTTTTATTTTAATTTTTTCATCTGCAACATAGGCTTGCTAGAGCCATACTCAGATGTCTACCAAATAGCTAGTAAACTTTATTAAGTAAGTAGATCTACATACAATGTACAGGTAGAATGTCTTCTTGGAAAATTTATTTTATATCCCTGTGTCTTAATTACTTCTCTATGAAGGGACTTCATCTGTTAACTGCTCCACAATTACAGCTCAGAATTAAGCAGGCTATATTTGATTAACAATATGTGCTCATAGAAGAAAAGCACATATAAATAATTATTCAACCATGAGCAATGTTCTTAAGGTTGGTCCTTTTAGTGACTGCATGGGTAATATAATCTGCAACAATTGTTTTTGTATAAGAAGTTCAGTGGTAAAAAATTGGTGCTTTTGCTTTGATTTAAATGAACATAGGCTTATTATCTCTGATCTTTGAATGATCTGTTCTCTTTTACTTTATTTAGACCACTTTATATTTGCAACCCTTCTTCCATGGTTTGTGATACTTCTCATCTCAGTCCAAGATATTACCCTGACTGTTTTTTTCTTTTTTAGCTATAGGGTTTCTCACCACCTGGTGTGCAAACATTGCTGGCATATATTGATGGCTTTCATATTGTATGTTGACAGTGCCACTACTCAGGAGTGGGAATGTGGTCAGAAAGACAGATATGACCATCTATCCTTTCTAGAGAATATTGCTGTAATAAGGAACATCCAGAGACCATTTCTGCTTTAGCTCCCAAGGTTATGTTGGTGAGTACATCTTACATTTTGTTTTTCAAACATACACTGTTGCTAAGCTTCTGAGGGCTTTACTTGACATCATATCTTAGGATTTTGCTTCTGTAAGTTTTGCAAAGAAATAGTGGTATTGATATTCTCTATCTTACTGAGATTATTTTATCCAGAGCTCAATGTACTGTGTAAGCTAGACTTAAATAATAAATTGAATACAAATGTAAATAGCTGCTTTCCAAAACATACTTCTTAGAGCTCTTTCTTTGAGATCCTGAGAGGAAACTTTTATAGGAAAATAATCTTGTGTATTACCCAATGTTCAAATGTGCTTCTGAAGACCAGTAACTCAAGATAGAAGGCACCTACATTGCAGTTTAAGTTCTTCTGCAATTAAAAAGTTGTCAGTGTGCCTAAGATGTGATATAATATAAAATTTATCCTATAATGTTACAGATGGACCAGCTTCTTAATTGGTATATTGAGGAAATAACTGTTTGTTCAGACTGTAAACATCAAAAGCAAAGATAATAGATTAAATTGAGTAAAAATGAATAAAACAGGAAAAAAGAGCATATAGTTAGAGGAGAATAAAGGAGACTCACTGAATGGATAAAGAAGATGTGGTATATATACACAACGGAATTTTATTCAGCCATAAAGAAAAATGAAACTGTGGCATTTACAGGAAAATGGCTGGAACTAGAGACCATCATGTTAAGTTAAATAAGTCAAATTCAGAAGGTCAAGAGTCATATGCTTTCTCCCATATGTAGAAACTAGAGAGGAAAAAGGAAACAAAAGGTGGGGGTGGATCTCCTAAAACTCAAAGGGAGATCAGTAGAGGAAAGGGAGAAAGGGGTAGGAGGGTAGAAGAGAGGGGGTGAAATGCTGAGGAGTGATATTGGTGAAATTGTATTTTTATATTGTGTGCATGTAAAATATGTAACAACAAATCCCATTGTTTTGTACAAGTATAATTCACCAATAAAAATGTGGGAAAAAACAAATAAAATAAAAATGGAGACTATAACCCACTGTGAGAAGTTAGTAGAGAGTATTGATAAATGTCATCATATCAAAATTTAAAACTTGTATTTAAATTGAACACTATAAATTAAGCCATGAAGTATGCCAGGGAATATTTTAACCTCTTTATTCATTCTTCAGTTTATTCATCCTTTCAATAAACATTAACTGAATACACAGTATGGGCCATGTATATTTTAGGCCTTGGGGACCTAGTAGTGAACAAAACAGATAAAAACCTCTGCCTTCGCAGAGTTTACAGTGGCGAACTCTTCCAAATTAAGCAACAACAACAGCAACAAAGATCTCAATAGAAAAATGAGCAAAGGAGATTAGCAAGTAATTCAAAAAAGAAAACAAAAGTAAATATGATCAATAACTACTGCACCTCATTTTAAACCTCAGGATAACAGAAGGATACAAATTAAACAATGAGAGCAAATTTTCCACAAAAATTTAGAAATAGTTAAAAATAAAAATCACAAATTTAATGGTAGTAATTGTGTAGGACATTGGGTTACTTGGGTGGCATGTAAATTGGTACAGTCCTTTAAATTGGTACAGTTCTTTAAGAGACAATGTAACAGAACTTTCTATCCTGCAAATCCCCTTCAGGCATGTATTTGCTTGGATTAAATGTGTGCCCCCCAAATTCATTTTTTTGTTTGTTTTTGGTACTGGGGATTGAATTCAGGGGTACTTGACCACTGAGCCACATCCCCAGCCCTATTTTGTGTTTTATGCAGAGACAGGGTCTCACTGAGTTGCTTAGCACCTCGCCGTTGCTGAGGCTGGCTTTGAACTCGCGATTCTCCTGTCTTAGCCTCCCAAAGTGCTGGGATTACAGGCGTGTGCCACTGTGCCCGGCTCCCAAATTCATATGTTAAAACTCAAATCCTCAATATGATGATATTTGGAGATGACACCATTGGGAGATAATTAAGTTTGAATTGGGTTATGAGTGTACAAACTTCATGATGGAATTAGTGCCCTTATAAAGAAAGAGGATAGAGAGGAAGAAAGGCCAAGTGAATATACAAGAAGACAGCTGTGTGGAAGATGGGAAGAGAGCCCTAACCAAGAACCTGATGTGCTTCACTCTGTTCTGGAACTCTAGCCTCCAGAACTGTGAGAAGTAAATTTCTGCTACTTAAATCACCCAGTCTGTAATATTTTATTATGGCAGCTGAAGCTAATATGATTTCTGTCTTAGTCCATTTTATGCTGCTGTAACAGAATATCTGAGACTGAGTAATTTGTAACAAACAGAAATTTATTGCCTTTCATTCCAGAGGATGGGAGACCCAAGATCAATGTGCTGGCATCTGTCATGAGATTTTTTTGTTGTGTCATCAACAAAATTGCAGAAGAGGGAAGGGCAAGAGTACAAGATGGCAAACCCACTCTTGTGAATCCTTTTTATGATGACATTAATTTACTCATGTAGAAAGAGTCCTCATGACCTAAGCATCTCCCTTCAGCCCCGCTTCTTAACCCTGTCACACTGGGAATTGAGTTTCCCATACATGAATTCTGGGGGACACATTCAAACCATATTAATATCCTAGAAAAAATAGTGCGTAATCATGTAAATTTTTTGTAGCATTTGTTTCAATGGAAAAATTAAGGTAATTCAGATATTCACTAGCGGGTAGATGATTAAATAAAATATGACATATCTACTTGAAATATAGCAGATCTCTATTACAACATGATAAGATCTTTAAGAAATGGATAAAGAATATAACATTACTTATGTGAAATAAACAGAAATTCACAAAAGAAAGCATATATTTTTATATGTGACCTGAATTTATATTTTTACATGTGTATTTATCCAAGCATTTATAGACATATGCTGACAGTGACTGCCCCTCTGGAAAGAGAAGGGGGAATGAAGTTCAGGGGAACTTTTACCATGACCTAAATTATTTAAAATTCTATGCAAGAATGAATTCATTTAATTATGTATAATTAAAGTTGTTTTAAATAAAGACAAGTGCAGGAAATAAAAAGTCAGTGGGCAGAAAAAAAAATTGGTAGCTGAGAGTATTTGGGGAATTGAGTTGTCTAAAGCATAAGAACATGGTACCTCATCAGATTTGTCTGAAGTGCAGGTTGTATGCTGAGGAACTGTGGGGAAAAATTTTGAAAAACTGAATTGGAACTGCTTATTAATGGTCTTTAAGATTGGAATACATTTTGTGTATCATATTTTAAGCAGTGATCTGAGTTTTTTGGACTTGTATTTTATGAAGTTTTATGTGTTATACAGGATGGTTTGAAGAGAAGAGAGACAAGAAAGTCAAGTATATGTATGTGTGTTTGACAATTTCAGAAATAAAATGTGTTACTGTATTATGTCTCATAAAATCCACTTACAAGTATACCACTGGTGGTTGGAAAGTAGCAATAACTTTGAATACACTTATACATTAACATGTCTGCATAAATCTTTTGGTATAGATGGAAGCCAGAAAATTTTCCCATTTTAGTTACTACTATCTCTTGTGTATATGTATGGAAATTTCAATATCTCAAGATTATGAGGAGTCAGAAAAATTTTAATATGATCTTCAAGAGAACTTCTTTTGCTTTTTAATTCCCTTGAGTTCAGATTCTTAAGGAACCAGGAACCTTACATCAGGCCAAAAAGATAAATGATACCTACTTCAGCATCTATCTCAAGGTATATTTTAACTTCTTTAAATAAAAAAGATAGATATTGGGAAAGTTCTTAGTCAGCACTACCTTTCCTTTTGCCCATGATAGAGATGAAGTCAATCAACCTGAGCACCTGCCCAGGTCAGCACACTTGAAGGGACTTTTGACACGGAAACAAATTTCATGATATAGCTCTTCTTCCAGAACACATTCTAATTTTAACCCTGTTTTAAAACAAGAACAGTTGATGTTATTGTCTCAGGAAAACTTTCTACCTTTTCCTGTGCTGTTTTTCATCACCAGGGCTTTCAAAGACTATCCATCTCATAATTTTAACATAAAAGCACATTTTCTAATTGTATCATCACCTCCTAGAACATGATTTTAAAACATTAAAAGGGTAAAAAGAAATCTGTCTTCTGTAGGACACAGTATACATTTACTACTACCTACTTGTCAGGTTTCCAAAAGTGAAATTAAAATTGGAATGATAAATGAAGGTAGTGTTCCTCTGTTCCTTTCTCAAATCCACTTAATTTTCCTCCTTCCCTCTGTTACAAATCTCCTGCCTCCAATGACACAAAGTTCTGTAGCTCAACTCTAACTGGACAGACATTTGTCCAGTTCCTACTAACTGCCAGTCTCAGAACAAGAGCATAGTTCTGTTTTAATTGTGAATAGGCGAGAACATTGAAATGAACTGGGAAGGCCAGAGACAGAGCTAAGTGGCACGGCACTTGTCTGCATACACAAGGTACTAAATTCCATCCCCAGCACTTGAAAAAGGAAAAGAAGTAAAAAAGAGTGTGAGTTTCTTGAGCACAGTATGCATTTATTTAACAAATACTGAACACTAATATTAGAGACACAAGGATGCTTTAGATGCCAACTCTACCTCTGAGGGATCCAAGTTAGTAGGGGAGGCCTGTTACATATATGCCATTATAATACAATGTCATGTTATGATAGAGATATTCATAATTTTTTTCTATTTTTAAAATTATTTTTACTTATATATAACATTAGGATACATTTTGACATAATCACTAAAGTATGGAATATGATTTGCTCTAATTGAGTCCCCAAGCATTTCTCCCATCCCCACTTCTCCCTCCTCCCGCTCTCCTCTCTCTACTCTACTGACCTATCTGTAATGTATTTTAATTTTTTATTTTAAATTAATGTCTTGTGGATATACTTGATGTTGGAATTCACTGTACTATATTCATATATGTATATACTAAAGTTCAGTCAGATTAATTCCACCGATTTTCTATTTTCCCACCTCTTCTTCCTCCTCCTCAATCCCCTTCATGTACTCTACTGATTTTTCCTCTATTTTGATGAAATATTGTCTCCCTTTTTCCCTTTTCTTTCTTTTTTATTAATCCTCCCCTCCCCCTTGTTTTGGGTAGCCTCTACAATGAAAACTATAGAACACTAAAGAAATAAATTAAAGCCCTTAGAAGATGGAAAGACCTCCCATATTCATAAATGGCCTGAATTAATATTGTTGAAATGGCCATACTACCAAAAGTGGCAGGTCTGAAACAGTTCTGAAATTTATTTGGAAAAATGAGAGACCCAGAATAGACAAAGCAATCCTTATCAAGAAGAGCAAAGCTGGAGGTATTCCACTACTGAACTTCAAATTATACCAGAGCTATATTAACAAAAACAGCATGGTACTGGCACAAAAAAAACCATGACGACCAATAGAATAGAATAGAAGACACAGTGATAAGCCCACATAAATAATTATCTGATACCATAAAAATGTGTTAAAAACATAAGATGGAGAAAAGATAGTCTTTTAAACAAATGGTTCTGGGAAAACTGGAAATTAATATGTAGAAGAATAAAATTTGACCCCTATCTCTCACCTTGCACAAAAATCAACTCAAAGTGGATCAAAGACCTAGATTTAGACCAGAAACCCTGCAACTGCTAGGAGAAAATGTAGGCCCAATACTCTAGCATATTGGGACAATCTTAACAAGACTCCTAAAGTGCAAGAAATAAAACTAAGAAATCGATAAATGGAATGGCATCAAATTAAATCTCCTTCACAGCAAAGGCAACAAAAGTGTGAAGAGAGAGCCTATATATGGGAGAAGATTTTTGCCACCTATTCCTCAGGGCATTAACATCCGAAATATACAACTGATTAAAAAAACCTTAACACCAAAAAACCAATAACTCAGTCAATAAATGGAAAAAGAACTAAACAGACATTTCTCAAAAGAAGAAATACAAATGGTCAACAAATATATGAAAGAAATGTTCAACAGCTCTAGCAATTAGGGAAGTACAAATCAAAACTACATTGAGATTTCATCTCATTCCAGTCAGAATATCAATTATCAAGAATACAAATAATAACAAATGTTGGTGAAGATGTGGGGAAAAAGGTACACTTATACATAGTTGGTGGAATTGCAAATTAGTGCAACCACTCTGGAAAGCAGTATGGATATTCCTCAACAAACTAGGAATGGAACCACATGATATGCCCCAGCTATCCTACTTCTTGGTATATAGCCAAAAGATTTAAAATCAGCATACTACAGTGATGCAGCCACATCAATGATTGTAGCAGAACAATTCACAATAGCTAAGCTATGGGACCAGCCTAGGTGCCTTTCAACAGATGAATAGATAAAGAAAATGTGGCACATATATGCAATAGAGTATTAGAATAATAATAATAATTATTATTATTAATAATTATTAAATAATTATTATAATAAAGAAGAATAAAATTATGATGTTTACTGGTAAATGAATGCAACTGGATACTATCATGATAAGTGAAATAAGCCAGACCCAAAAAGTCAGAGATTGACTGCCTTCTCTGACATATGGTATTTAGAATTCTGAATGTATTCAGAGTACTCTGAACTCATGGGTAGAGAGGTCAAGGAAGGTGTCCTAAAGGAGGTGATGCTCACATACAAAAGAGGACTCCAGTGAAAGGAAGGGAGCAAAAGGCCATTCCTTGATGTGTACCTGCCATATGTCAAGGAATAGAGGAGGAAAGCATGTATTATTTGGGGAAAGGTAAACTTTTCCATGTGGTTACAGAAAAGAGTGAGAAGAGTGACTTTGGGGAAGAACTGAGAGTGGAGAAGGGCTAATGAGACATTGCACTAGCAGTAATATCCATTGTTCTCTGTGTTTTATGTTTTTTCACACTTACTCCGCAAAATTCCTGATCAAGTACTATTACTCTCATTTTGCATAAAAGGAATCCAACTCTAGATACTATAAAAACAAAATGAAAAATGTCCCAAATTTACATAGAAAGTAGCAGAGGCAATAACTGAATTCAAGCTCAACAGACTTTAAAATCTGTGTTCTTATTCATGGAAGAGTAGATAGTTGGGGAAATTATACCTGTGAAGAAACTTGAATGCAATAGGAATTTGAATTTTATTTGGTATGAATCCAAAGAAACATTTTGAGCAAGAGGAAAGGAATAGTTCATCTTAGAGAAAAAGAATGGCAATTTTAGAACAACTTTTGCTAATATTAGTGACATACTGTCATTAGTATTAGTCAGAAATTTCCCTGGAGTCAATAATTGGTCAGAAACAAAATATAATTAAATTGTTCTATAGTAATGGATATTCTCATTTATGTAGAATTAAACTGAAATATAATTTAATGTAGAGCAGCACCATGAAAAGCACAAAAAATTGTCAAGCTGACTGCATAATTTCCAGTACATTCTCAACTTGATGTTTAAATGAATTAAGAACACAGATACCAGCTCAGATACATGTGCAAAATTATTGCTTTCATGATTATTTAGGGTTAATGTTGTACAGGATACAAACAGACACCTAGGATGACACAATGACTGTTTTAGCTAAGCTTTTCAGACTTGCTTATAAATTTAAAACTGGTATAAATTTGAAGCAAGTGTTTGCACCAGATGGAGGTCAGCACAACACTACCTATGTGTCCTTACTTTATCTGAAACAAGAGACATACTGTAATCTGTTGTTCTACAGGAAATAAAGTATAAATCAAAAAAGGGCTCTATATCAGGCCCTATGTTGTCCTTGAACTACGTGCACAGAAACTCAATTGATACTAAAAGCACAGTGGCCTGTTATGTGGCAAATGACTGCATTTATTTCTTTTCCTCTTTTTTTTTTTTTAAATGAGTGAAATCAGTAATAAGCCCGTCAACTTGATGCATTAATCTGTTCACATTGTCCTTTATTGCAAAGTTAGGGTGTATAATAAAAGAAATTCTAAAGTCTGAATCATCTTGAAAAGAGATTATTTTTCAAAACAGAAAAGTGAGGAAATAACAATTTCCTCTGAATTCCATATTTAAAAATTATGACTGCAGGTTGAAGGGGCAATTTCAAGCTGTTTCTTCTACTTTGAATTCCGATTATTTCACTGACTGATTTGAACAACTAACGTCTTTGAGCCTCAGTTTCCTTCGCTGGAAAACAGGCCTGGAACTCCCCACCCTTCCAGGACTGGTGTGAAGATTAGATATGATGATATACAGGATGCAGGTAGGTGCTGGGTTCATGGACAACTTCCACTGCCCTGCCTACAGAAGTCCATATGTAAATTGTTTTGGCTTTAACATCTGGCTGCTGCTAAAGCAGAGCGTTCTACAGAGAAATATACTTGTCCAAAAATAAATTAAACATGATTACAGGTCTTAGACTTTAAATCTTAGACTTAATCTGAATATTCAAATGTTGTTTTATGTAAATATTAGTTATTTATTAGGAAGTTAGAGTTTGGATGCTTCTGCCTTCGTTTAAGCAGTTTCTGCTTATCAGGAAATTCAAAAGTAGATAACAGCAGGATAGGTTGCATGAAGAGACCATTATCTGGTGCATGACTTATGAAAATGTTTGCTTTCTTTCCCAAGGCTGGTATTAGATTCTTGCTTAAGAGAAGACGGCTTGGTTCTAATTGCCAATCTTCAAGGTAAAGCACAATTTCAATGTCTCCCTTATGATGGAAGAGTTTTAAAACCAAATGAAAAAGACTTTAGTAATACCCAGGATGACTCTGCCGAAAACTAGAGCAAGGGTTTTTCTTTAAAATTTTTTTTTCTTTTTTTCTTGCAGCTGACTTTGGGATCTGTAATTTATGGGCTGTCATAGAAACAAGTCACTGTATGAGTTCTGATAGCAGAAGCCTGTGAATGGTGAATAGTCAAGGTGGCACAAGGCTCATCTCTGCTGAGAACATTTAGTTCTAAAATATTCAAAGATATAGTGGTCACAATCATAGCGAAGAGGACACTGTTTCAGTGATTTCCAAGACAATTGCCTAATGTATCTCTGTACTGACTTGCATATGCCTACTTAGACATAAATAGTATGTTGTCCAGTGTGACTGAATCACAGTGCATATTTACATTTTGATAAGGACACAGATTTTTTTCCAGTAATAATGAATGCAATATGATTAAGAATATTTATTTTATACTTTATTGTTAATTAGCTTTATTACAGCAAAAGGCATCTTTGGTAATTTTAAGGAAATCTTAAAAATAATTCTCATATACTGCATGAGAAACCAACACTTGTGAAATCACTAAAGAAATAACTATAGATTGATGCTATTGATTGTCTAGTTGTTAATGGAGCTGTCAGCAGAAAACCGCACAACAAAGGGAAGTTAAGAATTACTTATATTGTATTCTAATTATCCTTGGGGTTGTTTTATATACATTACAAAGGAGAGCAATTTTAAGAAAAATTGTATTGGTGCATAATAGTGGGATTCATTGTGGTGTATTTGTGTATGAACATAATTTGATCAATTTCATTCCCCGGTACCTCCCCTTGTCCTCCTTTTCTCCCTCCATCTAAATTCCTTCCCCTTTCCTATAGTCTTCTTTCTATTTTCATAAGATCCCTTTTTTTGTCTATAGCTTCCACATATGAGAGAAAACATGACCTTTGACTTTCTGAGTCTGCCTCATTTTGCTTCACATGATGCTCTACACTTCCATCCAGTTTCCTGCAATGGCATAATTTTGTTCCTTCTTGTGGAAGACTCCAAAATGTATGTATATATACTACATTTCCTTTATTTACTTATTCATTGATGGGCACCTAGGCTGGTTCCACAACTAAGTGATTATTAATTGTGCTGCTATAAACGTGATTATGCATTTATCTCTATAATACGTCAATTATGTACTATAATGTGTGTGTGTGTGTGTGTATGGACTGCATTGAATCTGTAGATTGGGGAAATATAAGCATTTTAATATTAGAATTCTGTCTATTCATGGACATGGGAGGATTTTTAGGGTCTTCTTCCATTTCTTTTTTCAATGTCCTTTAGTTTTTCATTATAAACATCTTTTACCTATTTGGTTAGATTTCTTTTAAGTGGGCTCTATTTTTGAAGTTATTGTGAATAGAATTGTCTTCCTGAGTTCTTTCTCAGCAGATTCATTATTGATGTATAGAAAAGCTATTTTTTTT
>PVHX01025945.1:0-21531 GCA_004024805.1 Geosciurus inauris | reverse complement strand
TGCTCAGGAGCAAGCGCTCAGGTGGAACAGGGGTGCTGCTCCTGTGGGGCAACTGCCGTGGGGCTTGAGGCACTGCCTCTGGGAACCAGTGACACTGCATTCACTCTCAACTGTTATGACAAGGAGCCTTACAACAAGGACAGAGCAGGTGTGGAGCAGAACCCACGTGAGCACGCGCTGATCACATGCCTGCGGTCACATGATGACTGTGCTCAGAATTGCCAAATAACTCCAAGAATAATCATTATGCAATTTGTACATTTTAGATCTTATGGTAACACTTTCGCTCTTAGAATTACCCCATGCAATTATCCACAATTATCTAATCACTAAATATCATGTAATTATGGAGGTATATTTTTATGCCCTGTACAAAACACATTACCAAAATCTTCAAATCAGAATGGCTCTGTGAGTGTGTGTGTGTGTGTGTGTGTGCATGCGTGCTGCAAGTCCAAACACACACTCTGGATGGAATTCAAAGAAGTGCTCAGTAGATGTAATTGGCCTTCGTGAACACACTTAAATACTTTTTCTAACACAAGTCTAAATTGTTTTAAGTTTACAGGTGGCAAGATTCAAACAGAGGCCACAGTCCTAGGTCCCAGAAGGCCTGGCCCCATCACTACCAAGGAAGGTGGCCTCCTGCTTATACTAAGCAGCTGTCTTTGGAGTGTGACACATGAAGACTGGGACACTGTAGGGACAGTGGCCCACAGCCACTGCTGCCCACACTCCGGCATGGCAGTACTTGGCTTCAGGAAAGTCCACCCTCTGGTGAAAGCAACTGAAGACAGCCCCTACAGAAGGCACCTTCCATGGCTCTCCTTCATCTACCCCCAAGAGCATTTAAAACGAAGAGCGCTTCTGCAAGTTAACACAACATCTAGCCCTTTGGATTTAGAAAATAAGCATATTTTAAGTATGCTATTCCCCATGGATAGCCACAATATTAATATTTATGAGGGAAAAAAAAACACACACAAAAGGGAACTTCCAGGAAAAAATTTTTTCATTTATAAAATTAGGTAACTGAAATTCAAGTATCTAAACAGCATAGAAGCTTGAGCTATGTTGATCTGGGGTCTGTGATAAGGACTCCATTTTTAGAACAACTGCTGGTCAGCCAGAAAAGGCTGTGTGTGGGAGTATGAGGAGGGCCTGGGACCCCAGCCCAGACCACAAAGCCTCTCCAGGAGCAGGAAGGAACTGTGCTCTTGAGTGAAAAATGAGAAAACGCAAAGATCTGGGTGTTTCAGCGTACCCATGAACTGCTCTCTGAGATACATCTTGAAGGAAACACCTCCCTGGGAGAGAGGACCAGCCTCTGGAAAGGTGGAAAAGGTGGAAAAGGTGTATTTTTTCCTATTCCTCTGCTAGGTGCACCAGGGAACCTGGACACTCAAATAGCAGAAGACTGAGGGTGGAGAGGAGACAGCAGACTGCACAGTGACCCCGTGAGGAGTGCCTTGACTTCCTTTTGCCCCACATATCCATGACTCAGAAACACCAAGCATATGGACAGGAGGCCCAGTCAATGCTACCTCTCCATTAAGGATGACTAGAAAAGGGCAGCTCCATGACAAACAAGTGCCAGACCTCTCAGAGATGCCACAGCACAAGCAGAGGCTGTGCACAAGCAGCCCAACAGAGGCTGATACAGGGCTAGAAGTAAGGAGGCACCCACCCACCAGAGGATGATAAAGAAGGCCAAGTAAGAAGCCAGAGCCTTTGCCCCATGGAGCTAAGGAGATCCATGGGGTAGAAACTCCCCCTTCCCCTGCCCTCAGGTGTCCACAGAGGTGAGCAGGCCTGGGGCTCACAACAGAGGTAGAAGAGAGAGCCAAGCAGTGCCAGGAAAAGCCAGTCACAACACCAAGTTTGAATGAGTTTTAAAATCTCATAATATACAAAAATTACCAGTTTCAGTGAAAAATTATTGCTCACAACAAGAACCAAAAAAGAACCTCAAATTGAAAGACCAAAGAGAATCAAGAGACACCAGCACTGTGATGGAAGGTGTGAGACTCCATGACACACTTTGAAGCAGCACAATTCTATAAGCAATTGTGCGCACACCTGAGACGAACCAAACAGCAGGCAGTCCCAGCAAACGCAGGTGGTGTGAAGAAGACCCAGATGGGAATATCATAACTGAGGAGTACAAGAAACAATGGTTCTGTGGATGTGCTTCCCAGGAGCAGGGTGCAGAAAGAGGGAAGAGTCAGACCTTGGAGACACAACAACAGAAATCACCCAAGCTCAGCCACAGACAGCAAGCAGTCTGGAAAATGAGCAGAAGCTCTGAATTCTGAGGCCATAACCAAAGATCTACCACTCATGCCACAAATGCCTCAAAAGCAGAGGAGAAAGAAGGCAGGGCCAAAAGATACTTGGGAAAATAGTGGCTGAAAACATCTCAGTTTTGGCAAGAAACATAAACTTAAAACTTCAAGAAGCTGAATACACCCCAAACAGGATAACTCTAAATCTTCTCCAAGATTCGTAATGATTTAATTTCTGACAATCTTAAAGAAAAAGTCTTAACAACAGCTGCAGAAAAATGATACCTTCCTTACATGTGAAACATGATTCCAGTCACAGAAGATTTCTCATCAGAAACCCTGGAGGCTACAAGGAAATAGCAGATTTTCAAGTGCTGAAGAACAAGAAGAGTCAACCCAGAATCAAGCAATTTACCCACCCATGCAGCCTGTAAGAACATCCTTCAGGAATGAGAAAGAAACCATCAAACTAATCAACACAGTCAGTGGAAAATCCTTTAGGAATGAGGAGACATTAAGATGTTCTTAGATAAAGGGAAAAAGGAGTTTTTCACCAGAAGAGAACTACTAAATGGACTGCTCTAAATAGAAGGAAAGTAATAAAGGCAGCACCAGAGAGTATCAGGAAAGAACAGGACAGGCGGCAACACAGGTGCATCAGTATGCATTCCTCCTCTTGAGTTCCAGTGTGAGCATGATTTCTTCCAAGTCCACATAGAAGGAGTATTTAACAAACATATGTTCTTGAGCATCAATAAACTTCAATAATTCACCTAACTGGTAAAACTGACACCAGCAAGCTATGATAAGTCGTGTATATGCAATTCTGTATCTACAGCAACCACTAAGAAAGACGTCAAAAGCACAAATTCAAAAACATAGCAGATAAATTAAAATGGATTCCCAAAATGCTAAAGTAACTTAAAGGGAGGGAAGAAAAAACAGAAAATAAAAACAAAAAATAAAACAGAACATTTAAGTCCTAACATATCAAGGATTACATTAAATGTCAACACACTGATGCAAACAGGTGTTGGCTGAGAGAATTTTAAGAACTACTCAACTGACAAATACAAGAAACACAATGGTTCTGTGGATGTGCTTCCCAGGAGGAGGGTGCAGAAAGAAGGAAGAGTCAGACCTGGGAGATACAACAACAGGAATCACCCAAGCTCAGCCACAGAGTTATCCATGAAACTAACTTCAAATATAACAATATAAGAAGAATAAAAATAGAAATATGGGAAAAATACATCATGCAGGGATTAAAGAACAGGAGTAATTTTAATATCAGATAAATGAATCATCAGAGAAAATAAAATTAAGAGAGACAGGGAAATTACATAGTGATACAAGCATTAATCCACCAAGATGCAGCAGTCCTAAACATGCACACACCAAATGTCAGAGCAGCAATGTGTGGAGGAGAAGCTGACAGAACTAAAGAAGAAGAAAAAATTCCACAGTTAAGAGTTGTCAGTTTCACAGCACTTTCTCAGCAGCCAATAAAACAGCTCAACAGAAAACCAGCAAATACAGAGAAGAACTCAAGAGTGCCATCAGGCAACAAGACCAACTGAGCACTGGTGAGCATGACCCAGCCACAGCAGAATGCATCTTATCAGCCACCCATGCAACATGTGCCAAGACTCCATCCCAGTCATCACATAGGCCTCGGCTGCAGGGAAGGAACAGGAGCATTCAGAGAGCGTTCTCTAACACTGTAGAGGCCTGCTGGAAAGCAGCCTCAGAAAAAATGGGAAAATCTCCAGACGTCCAGAAAGCAAACAACATATTTCTAAGCTATCCATGGACCAAGGAGAATCCAAGGGGCAAAATACACTGTACTGCATGAAAACCAAAGGGCAGCAAGATCTCTACATCTGTGGCTCACAGTTAAAGCAGGGCTGTGAGGGAAATGTTTAGCACTGAATGCTTATGTTAGGTCAAGAGAGGACTCAAATCAGCCATCTAAATTCCACATCAAGAATCTACATAAAGAACAGTCAGATAAAGCCAAAGTTAAGTAGAAGGAAGCAAACAATAAAGATAGGTCAATGAAATTTCATTCAGAAAAAGAGAGAAAAATCTGTGACCACAAAAACTAGTTCCTTGAGAAGATCAGTAGAACTGACAAACTTCTAGCAAGACAAAGAAAAAAGACATAACAATTTACCAATATAAGCAATAAAACAGGGAATATCACTATAGACATCAAAAGGATAGACAACTTTATACACATAAACTTTGGACAACACTGATGAAATGGACTGAGGCCTGGAATAATACTAACTACCATAACTGATCCAACTCAAGACGGATTATTTCAATAGCCCTACAGCTATTAAGCAACTGGAATTCAGAATTTAAAACCTCCCTCCAAAAGAAATATGCAGGCCCAGAGGGAGTCACTAGAGAATTCTACCAAACTTCTAAAGAAGAATTAACATAAATTCCACACAATCTCTTACAGAAAATAGAAGAGGAGGAAACAGTTTCCAATCCATTTCATGTAGCCACTACTAATCTGATATCAAAAGCAGACAATGACAATACAGGAAAAGAAACCTACAGACCAGTATCCCTCATGAGTGTAGACACAACCTACCTTTGAAAATATAAGCAAATAACATTTGGCAATATGTGAAAATAATCATTCACCATAGGGTTTATTTCCACAAGGAGAGGCTGGTTCACTATTCAAAAATAAAATCAATGTAATCTACCATATTAATAGACCAAGGAAGAATAAAAACCAGACCATCATAACAATCAGGGAAGAAAAAACTGAAAAATGTGATGCCCATTTATGATTAAAACTCTCAGAAAAAACAATAATCAAGGATAACTTCATAAACTTGATAACAACCGATCAACATTTTGCCCCTGAGAAAGCTCTGAAACTAAAGACACACCTATTGACACAAACTGAAAGTTCTCCACTGAAGGTCAGGAACAAAGCGAAGATGTCCACTCTCACCACTCTTATTCCACATAGTGCTGAAAATTCTGACTAGTGCCAAAGGGGAAAATAAGGGGAATAAAACATGCATATCATAAAACTGTACCTATTTCCAGATGACATGGCTGTCTACATGGAAAATCCCAAGGAATCTACAAAAAAAAAGAAAGAAAGAAAAACCTCCTAGAACTAATAAGTCCATTTCCTACATACAAAGAGCACTGACGTTAAAATACTATTTATACTCACTTGAAACTTTAAGTACTTAGGAATAAATCTATCAAAACATGTATAGGACTTGTATACTGAAGATTACACAATGGATGAAAAAAACTGAAGATCTAAATGACAGATAAACCATGTTCATGAGAACCATGTTCTTGATGTAAAAATGATGTTAATTCTCCCCAAACTCATACACTGTAAAGGTTTGACATAATTCTGGTACAAACTTCAGCAGGATTCTTTGTAGGTGCGGACAAGCCATTTATATGGAATAACAAACTAACTAGAGTAGCTAAAACTGCTTGGAGAAACAGGAACATAGCAAATGGAATCACTGTACATAATTTCTAATCTTATTTCATCAGTACAATAACTTAGACTATGTAGTATGGAGGAATAGACAAATGAACCAATAAAATATAACTGAAACCCAAAAAGGACTTCATTGGTGGTTGGGACATCCTGGAGGTGTCTGAGACATTAGTGCAAGAACCCTCCAAAAGGGGGGTTTAGCATCTATTCAGAAACATGAGAGCACACCCAGGAGAGTGGAATGGGGGAGTGTGAGGAACCTCCAGTGGTGGGGATCAGCCTCTAAATAAACACTCTAGTCCAGAGAAAGAGAGGCCAGCAGGGAAAACACCGACGTCCTCCCCAGGCAGCTTCTGGGTCTTATATCAAAACATTGGAAAGATAGTGCTAGGACAAAAGGGAAAAGGAAGCCAAAGATGATAAAATATTGTTGTTTTATTTGGACTCACTGAGCACATGAGGAGTTTGGGTTATACAGGAAATCTCTAGGAAAAATTCTAGGCCTGGGGACAGGGAAGGAAAATGGAAAGCACAGATCCTTCCCAGGTCAGAGTCATACCATAAAAATCTGCAGCAGGCTCTAAGGGCTTAAATCTGATAGTTCTCTTGTCTCCTACCCATATGGATTTAATACTTGTTAAAAAAAAAAAGTACAAAATCCTTGTTTCCTGTCTGTTTTGTGTATTTCTACGCACACTTTGTATTGTATGTCATGTCCGTATCATTTACATGGTACTAAAATTAGTATATAAATGAGCACTCATAAATTTTTAAAAAAGGAATAGATCCAAATGCCTTTTAGTTCACATAACTTAAACTAATTAAACAGATATAAATAAAGATGTCTTCAAGATTACTAACCCACAAGTTTTCTAGGTAGCCAACCAAGCAAGACAGTACTGATTCCTATAAAATATTTAAAGTGCAATGTCTGTTACTTTAAGGATTTTTCTTTGGCAGGAATAACTTACTTAATGTGTTAAACAGACTTACTTACTAGATACCCTGGTTTTCACGGGTGACATATGTTAGAAATGGGTAAATTAATTTTAACATAAATGGGATTAATCTTCATAAATATGTTTGTTAGAAGAGACATCTGATTAATTTGCAAAGCTAAAAAACTAAAACATCCACTAAGTATAAATTCAAGTACTCTTGGCTTCTTCAATTCTATAAGGTAACATATATTAGATCTATTAAATGTTTTTTTATAAATTGGTAAGTGAAAAAAATGTTTAAGATTGCTGGTTTCTGGGTCTTTTCCTAAAAATAAGGTTACTAAGAGTTAAAATTCTAACAGGTGTAAGTTATTATGCAAAGAATAAAGTTTCAGCTGTGGAGGCTAAAGCTGTGGCTCAGTGGTGGAGCGCTTGTCCAGCATGCGTGAGGCACTGGGTTCGATCCTCAGCACCACATATAAATAATAAATGAATAAAATAAAGATCCATCAACTAAAAAATACTGAAAAAAAGTTGCAGCTGTGTTTCAATTAAAGTACTATAAAAAGCTTATCAAAAAGTTATTTGTCTAAATTCAGAAATTTCATCAGGATTGTTTCAGAATGTAGCATTTAATATGTTAATTCTCTATGTTTAGAAACAACAAAGGGTCCTTCAAACATTGATCTGCTCTTACCTATTAAGATAATTTGTGGTATCTTTTAAGTTTTATTATTCAGGAAAACTAAATTTTAAAGAGATTTGGGCTTGTACCCATTTCAAACTCTTTTAAATGATTACTTCATAACTTCATGTAACTGTTATGTATACATCTGAGAACTGTATCAGCCTTGTTAAGTTTTCATGTAAAGTTAAACTTACATCTGTGTAATTGTTACCCTAACCATTACTGGCTTCTCTGTATATCAAATGCACTCATGTTCTTCAAGTACATAAGCCTTTAAAAATGTAAAGCTTAGTTGGTCAGCATTTCACAAAGTTGGTATTCTTCAAACAAAAACTGTATATAGCAATAGTCTCCTTCAGATTTATATAGAAATAACCAATTTGGTTGGTACTTGTGTCATTTAATGTTTTGTAACTGAATAAAGGTAACCTGTTATCAATAAGTTATACACATACACATATACATATATATAGATATACACACACATACATTATTTTGTGTTATTCTTTACACTGGGATGGGAATTTAAATGTATATTGGAGGGTAATAAGGAGAGTTTAAGTTAAGAGCTCTCTTAGCCTTTGTTTGATTCATATTTCAGATGTAATGTTGTACTATCTTAACTGATATTCAGATAGATTCAGGAAATAATGTTACAAGTTTGTAAAGTGACATTTAAGAACGAGGCAAAGATTAGCTTCAGAAATAAAACACTTTACCTAAGATTCGTCAAGAGCCCCCACCTCACCTGAGATGAGACTCTGCCTCTCACCCTGCTCCATGTTAGGATGGCTCCAAAGTAGTACTGAATTAAGCACATTTAAAGTTATGTTCAAAAGGTAGATTTTTGATGTAAAGATTACTGTGATCTCAGAAAGAAAAAAAAAAGCAGGGGATATAATACATAACTAAGTAAAGATTTGGGACTGTAAAAATTATGTTTCTTGGTTCATAGCTATTGTACAAACTGAATGTTTTTGCTCTTGTTAATTTCATTTTGAGCCGGGCGCGGTGGCTCAAGCCTGTAATCCCAGCACTTAGGAGGCTGAGACAGGAGAATCGCGAGTTCAAAGCCAGCCTCAGCAATGGCGAGGCACTAAGCAACTCAGTGAGACCCTGTCTCTACATGAAACACAAAATAGGGCTGGGAATGTTGGTCAGTGGTCAAGTGCCCCTGAGTTCAATCTCTAGTACCAAAAAAAAATTTCATTTTGTATTTACCTTGTAAAATAATAGTTGCCTGTTAATGTTTGGCAGAAGCACTACTTCTAATAGAATCTGAGCTCATTTGAGATAACAAGCCATCACCTATAGGCTAGGTAGGATATAATGCTGACTTCCAGTACTAAAATTGACCCAAATTAATTACAGACATTAAAATTAAAACCCAGTACTCCTACTTCAACACTTGTAAAACCGGCCTGCTGGATGTTTAAAACCAAAACCTGGAGGCCAAAGTCAATGAAGTAAAAGGGCTAAGGAAAAAATAGCCAATATTTTGGCCCTTGCCCTCTTGGGTCAGCCAAAACTCAGAGAACAATGAAACTTCTCTAAGGGCCCTGGAACTCTGGTAAGTCCTCTGACCTCCCCATCAGGGGGATTGAGAGGACCCTAGAGAAGAGAAAGCCAACCAGTGCACATTCTGCAAAGAGGAGGGTCACCGGAGAAGGAAATGTCCCTAATGCATCCAAGGGGAGCCACATGTGATCAGAAAGACCCTGACCCATCCTGGCAGATGGGTCATAACTGGTCATAACTGGTAGAGGAAAAGCTAAAGGAGCCAACAACCTTCTCACAAGTTCCCAAGAGTGATCCCTAACAAATATCAGGTGATTCTAACAGTAGATAGTACAGAGGTCGATTTTTACCAACATTATCTTAAACACCTGGTGGGAGAATACGACCAAAACACAGCCATACATAGACATTTAAAAGATAAGACAATGGTTCTTTTACCAAGATATACGTTTGTGTCAGTCCTCCCAAAACAAGTAAAACTGGGTGGTTATAAAGCAAACATTTCTATACAGGAGGGCCTGATAAATATCACAAAAATCTCTATCAGAGTCGCTAGTATGTTTTGAGTCAATGAGGCCTGTCCCTGCTTCTTTTTTGTTTTATTTTTATTTTATCTTTTGCTGGTATTATATTATGAGCTGATGTTCAGACTCCCTTCTGGAGTTCACAGTTCATTGCTTCCAGCCTGGTGACTTGATTTTAATTAAAACCTGGGGAGAAGACAAGCTTCAACCAACCTGAAAAAGGCCTTACCATGTGTTCCTGATCACCAGATGGCTATCTGAACTGCTAAAAAGGGGAGAACTCATTACCATTGGTGGTTTCCAACTCAGAAAGTTACCATGGCTAGGATGGATGGCAATATCAAAGAGTACAAGAACAAAAATGAAAATTGGACCAAAACATATAAAAAGAGGAGACTCGTGAGAAATATAAAGTTTGGTGGTCCATTTTCAAAAAGCATTTAACAGTTAGCCTTAATTGCTCAGGAAGTGGACTCAACCCCCTCAATGCTCAAGGAGTGTGTTTTAATTAGAGTTCTTCCATTTGCCCTCCCCAGTTTTAAAATTAGCCACTTGTGTAGATTGTGAGCCCAAGTTCCTCCTAGCAGACCAGGGGACAGTGCTGTGTTAGGATGGACTTTGCTGGGTAACACACCCTTCTGCAGAAGTGAAGTGTGCCTTGCCCAGCTGCTTCTGAGCACCAACCAGCTTGATACTCTGAGGCACCTGTGTGATCCTAACAGAATGGAAGGTGGTCTCCTGTGGGCGGTGTGCATATGCGTTGTATAGCACATTTCCCATGGGGCCGCCTCCTGCCAGAGGGCGTGCACAGCCACTTAGTGTGCTTGTGTGTTGTGGGGGGCTGAGCCCACTCCTGAGCAATGGCACTGCCACTCCACCTCAGGAGCACCAGGCAGCCGCCACTGGTGGTTGGAATCTGCACATATTGGAGGGAATGCAGACCAAGGGAGAAGACAGGTGCTGGTAGGCATTCCTCTCTCTGACCTGTGAAGATCTGGGTCCTGCTCCCCTTGGGAAATTCTCATCGAGGGCAACACAACTGAGTAAGGAAGGGCAATCATGATGAGCGCGATGATGAAAGGACCTTGGGTGAAAGCGCCTGTGGGGAGGGCTCACTAGGGGAGCAGGAGGAGGACACCCATGCGGAGGGAGAGACAGCAGGCACAGCCAGGCGTGCCCAGGAGCCAGAGCGGGAGCTGCAGAGACAGCACAGACACAGGGGAGTGCGTGCTTCCCCGTGGGAAGGCAGACAGGAGCACAGGGAAGCCTCGAGGCCTCTAAACAGCATGGGAACCACTAAGGGAGACTGCCGGCTGGCAAGAGGGTGTTCCATGGGTGACAGGACACTGGCCACACCTGGGAGTGTCACAGGGACCACAGACCAGTGAAAAGACCTAGCAGAGCAGGGGGCTGCAGGTAGAGGCTTGGGAGGAAAGCAGCCTGACCTTGCAGGAGGCTCATTTGCCCCTGTAACCGTGAGGAGAAGACTGAGGAAAGGGAGCCCAGGGTCTCACCCCTGCTTTCTGAGTTCATTGAGCCCACTGGTTCTGCCAAAAGATGCCAACAGGAAGCGAGGGGTCATTCTGAGCTGAGGAGCATGATCAGAACCAGAGACTCAAACATTCAGAAGCTGGGGGGATGTGTCTGGGCTCCAGGTCAGGACAGCAGCACAGGGGAACCTGAGCCGATGACTACTTAGGAAAAGACTGGTTCCTAGGGACCACATACTTCTCATCATGCTGCCAAGAGGTAATGGGGTGCAGGTCAGGCACTGAGCTTGGTGCCAGCAGTAGATCACCATCACCTACCTCGTCCTCCTCTGTCATTTCTGCTTTTTGCAAACAGGGCCTTATGACATGCCATAGAGCACAATGTTGGAATTTTAATCTGTGGGGGGTGCTGCTGTCCTCATGGAGTAGGGCCATGAGCAGGCCAGGAGATAGCCTGTTCTACTCACTGTAGTGAGTCCCCCCTCTCCAAGTCTAGAGAGGGCCATCTGAGTTCCCTGGGAGCATGCAAACTGCCCATGGCTACTCCAGGTTAGATGCAGAGGGAGGCAGATGAAGCCTCTGGCTATAGCCCTCGTTCCCAGGAGCCATGCTGCCTAAGGCCTGGGACACAGAGGCTCTGAGGCTACCCTTAGGTCTGGGGGTCTCGCCTCTGCTCACCAGAGTGAGCCCCATCCCCAGTCTCCCTTGATCTTTTCTGGCAGCCACTCAAGAGCCACCTGCTCAGGGCTCCCTTCCCTGAGAAGCCCGCCACCACCTTAGGGGCCCCAGAGCGCAGGCGTACACTTGCACCCTCCACCTCTCCATCCCTCCTCTATGCAGATTGAGCAGGGTTTGTCAGTTAATTCAAAATAGAACAAGAGGCAGGAAAGGCATGCAGGACCCCTCAGCTCAAAGAGCCCTGTGCCTTGCCTGCTCGCCCTAAACACCGAACACACGTGTTTTGCCCCTCATGCTATACTTTGATCTGGTCGTGCTCACAGATTCTGTGCCACCCAAAAAATCCTGATTGGTGGAGCCAATTTCATTTTGGATTTCAGGTCTTCTTAATCATTACTTTATGGGTTTTTTTTTTTCTTCCAGGTCTTAAAACAGGAACTTCTCCCATTATTATGGTCCTGACAAGTGGGGCCCTGAGCACACATGAATGGTAGGAACCCCATGAGGACCAGGCAGCTCCTGGGAACCAGTTGCAGATTCCAGGTTCCTGGCAGGAGGGAAAGCCACCCCAAGTCTGGATAGCTGGGTCCCAGAAAGAGGAGCTAGAACCAAAGACCCAGAGACACAGGGCTGGAAGACAGAGAGCTGAAACAAAGCCCTGGCACAGGCTGGCAGCTTCTGGGCCACAGGATGTCTTGCATCTCTGAGGCCACAGGTGCACCCAGCCTTGGGACCCCAGGGGTCAGTGGAGGGCAGCCAGAGCCAGGCAGCGGTGAACTCCAGGCAGGGCTCCAGCACAGCACACCCAAGACCTAGAGCCTCTTGAGGTTGGTCACACAGCAGCTGCTCCTGTCTTCCAAACAGCAGGATAGTGTAGAAACCTCCCGTAAGAACACTTCAGGGTCCCTTCAGTAGGCACATCCCGTCCAGAGAAGAGTAAACTATTCTGCTTCACTGGATTGACATGGCCCTCAAGGTCTATTTCTAAACTCTAGCTGGGAAAGAGCTCGGGAAACAGACTACTCTGGAGCTTCTCTATCACACAAGCCTCTTGTCAGCCCACAAGCCATAAGCCGTCCACAGCGAGCAGAGTGGCTGGCTCTTTGTACTGTCAAAAGCTACAGGGTGACAGTAGCCTGCTCTCTGCACAGTGGCTAGCAGCCAGAAGGGAGGGTCTGCTTTGTGCCCCGGCCACCACACTCACTGCCGGCACAGACCTGCCCCTCTACCATTCCCTTGCTTCTCCAGCACCTCCAGGAGGGCAGCTACACCAAGCAAGGCCTGCCTCTGGTGCAGGCCCTCACTTGCCACACTCCTCCAAGGCTGCTTGCTGGAGAGACCCTCAGTGCTCAGGCTGGAGCTCTGCAGGCACAATGCACAGCCACTGACCTCCAAGGCTAGGTGGGCACTAGAGCGCATGCCGAGGTGTGAAACTAGCACAAGTCTGAACTGGGCATGAGGCTGCAATTCCAGACCCCAAGGGAAAGGAAGTCGCAGCTGTCCCCTTAACAGCAAGAGGGGAAGGAAAGATCCCAAGTAACAGCCAAGGAGGGCAGTGGGTGCCCAGGGCTCATGCACCTGACCTGGTGGATGCTGTGCTTTGTCTGACAGGTGTGGAGGAAGCAGGCTTTGACAGCTAATTCTCCCCCTGCTAACAGACCACAGCAGCACGACAAGCAGCAAACAGAAGGACGGGACTGGCACAAGAACAAGACACAGAAAGCCAGAGTTACAGGTACATACTAATAGGGAGTATCTATCCACCAAGTAAAGACCCCAGATAAACCCAGGGCAGTGTGTCCTGTCAGAGCCCAGGTGTGGTTAAGGCCCAGGCTGCACTGCCTCTGCACCCCACACTGGGGTCTTCAAATGGTGTCCAGCATGGACTTGATGGGGGGCATGTTTTGCTCAACAGCAAGGAATAAAACTTTGTTTGCTCCACTAAGTAACTAAGTTCCTTTTCTGAGCCCCCACACTGTTGTGCAGGCAGCTGCATGGACTGGACTGGACCTCCTGCTGAAGGTATTGGTGGTGGCCCAGGAACCTGTCAGAAGCCCTCCTGTCAACACACCCATGTGGCCCTCCAGCCAATGTCCAGGTCCAGCTCATGATAGGAAACCCCAAGCCCAGGGCACCCAGCAGGAGGGGATGCCACCTCAAGTGGCCTGCACTTCAGGCTACATTTTCCTTTCCTGACACAGTGGCTGGCCACCCTCCCTCCAATTACACCTTTTTCCTTGCCAGCTCAGAGTTTAAGTGCAAATCAGCCTGGCCAGCTCCCCAGCGGACATTGGTTCTGGGACTTCTCCCTGTTCTCAGACACAGGAGAGGAGGGTGTCCTTTCACAGACGAAACCAATTCTTGGAAAAACAGTGTCACTTGCCCAGTGGACATGCAGCTTCAGTGGCACCTGTGACTTCTTCCTCAGTCTCTGCTGTGGCCTGGGCCTCTGTCAGGGCCTCTGAGCTCAGCAGGGAGCCTGCGTCCCATCCCACACGCATACACTCACAGTCTCACGTCTGACCCTCCACTGTGCATGTTGCCCAGCACCAGCCTCCTGGCTCGGGTCCTGCGTGAGGAAGGGCACTTCACACTTGACTCCAGTCTGAGTACTCTCATGCTGCTGCCTCTACATGCCGAAACTCAGTCTGGAGGTGAGCTTCATTTTTTGGAATTATCAGTTAAGAAGCAAAAACCACGAAGGGAAGAACTTTGGAGCCCCACGAGGAAGTGACCCATAGGACCATGGAAGCTTCCTGAGTTCTGGGAAGGTCTTCAAGTGGGTACTGAGCCTCCTTTCCCCTCCTCCTGAGCAGGAGGCGCACTGGAGCCTGGGTGGGGTAAGCCCACACGTGGGCTGCTTCTGTGATGATCAGCAGACAGTGTGGTAACAGGCGGGAAGGAGGCAGGGAGGACGTGACGGGGCAACTCTGAGAGGGAAGGGTGAGAACAAGCCGAGACTGTTGCTGAAGAGGTACTTAGCATTTAGTAGCATCAGGACTTAGGTGGTACTTAGTATGTGGCAGTGCCTGGTGCTCACTAGAGGCTGCCGCTTAGGAGGTGCTTAGTGCTTAGCAGCACTCAGCACTTACTACCTAGCAGCGTCCACTCCTGGGAAGCATAACCTGCTCCCTTGGGGTTGCCTGGCCTGCAGGATGCTCCCTCCTCCAGCTCTGCTATGGGCAGCTTGGAGGATGGCCCATGGCAGAGGGGGCTGGTAGGGGAGGACAGGCTGTTACAGAGGGCTAGGGGAGGAGGATGGCCCAGGGCAGAGTGGGACTAGGAGGAGAGGATGGCCTGTGACAGAAGGATCTGAGGCCAGTGCAACCAGATGAAAACCCAGGCAACATCTCTGCACTGGGCATTTCTTCTCATGACCCACAGATCTGTTTTTCTCTCACCGGTGATGGCTTTTCCAAACTACCTTGTCCAGGACCTTGAACTCGTCTGGGGAGCGTGTCTACCAGATGAGCAAGGGAAGGTGTGTAACGAGCACACTGAGCAGCGAGCAGAGGGCCCTCTGACCCTGCACTGGGTTCCTTCCCTCCTCTGCTCCAGATCCAATGACAGACTCTGAACCCTCCCCGATAAGCCTTGTGCCAACTGGGGTGGAGGCTGGAGCAAGATGCCCTGCTTTGTTGGCACACTGTTTCCTGAACAAGTAAACAATCTAACACTACACCTCAAGGACCTAGAAAAGAAGAAAAAAACTAAGCCCACAGTTGCAGAAGGAAGAAAATAAAGATCAGAGCAAAAATACATGAAATAAAAACTAGAAAGACAATTAAAAGATCAATAAAACTAAGACCTGGAGGTTTTTTGGATATTTTTCTTAGTTGTAGATGGACACAATAACTTTATTTATTTTTATATGGTGCTGAGGATCGAACCCAGTGCCTCACACATGCTAGGCAAGTGCTCTACCACTGAGCCACAGCCATAGCCCAAGACTGGGGTTTTTGAAAAGATAAAATTGACAAAGGTTTAGCTAGATTAAGAAAAGAGAGAGAAGGCTCAAATAAATAAAACCAGAGCTGAAAGAGGAGACACTAACTGATACCATAATGCCATGCCTGGCTCCCAAGGGACAGCTGAACAGGGGAAGTCAACACACTAGATATCCTAGGAGAGATGGAGAGACACCTCAATGCATGCACAACTCTGGATCTCACAGCAGAAAACCTGAACAGATCAATAACAAGAAGATTCAGCCAGCCAGTCATGAAAACTCTCCCATCAAAAAAAGCCCAGGATCAGATGGATTCATGGGTTCTACCAAAAAATTAAAGAACAATTAATGCCAATTCTTCTCAAACTCTTCCAAAAATGAAGTAGATAGAAAACTTTCAAACATATCCTGTGAGATCAGCTTCACCCTGACCCAAAGCCAGACTGGAACACTGCAAGAAAAGAAATCTCAGGATAACATGCCCCGTGACCATAGCTGTTCCCATGGGAACATTCGCTGACTTGAATCTTTAGAGGTCTTGTTTTTCAATCTCTCCATTTTTCAGATGTCCACCTGATTTCTGGTTCTCTAATTGAAAGGAATCTGAGCTAAGAGGTTGGAGAAGGAAGTCTATGCCTGGGCAGGCAGATGACCTGGCCAAGGTCAGAGCACACAGGACAGGAACGGAAGTGGAGTAGAGGGGAGAAGTGGGAGAGCGGGGAACACCATGGGATCATCACAGGAACTTCAGGCTTAACCTGGGGCCCCATGGGCAGCTCAGGGTCCTGGAGGTGGACTCAGGACCAATTTGGCAGAGTTGGAGAGGGCTGCAATTGAGATCATTACCAGGCACCTTCCTCCCCTGCTGATGAGAGAGCACATGGGCTCCTGGCCTGAGTCAAGCCAGAGACCCGTCAAAGCCTCCAAAAGAGTAGGACAACCCTTCCCAATTGACTGGGCCAGGGAGTCCTCTAGACTGCACGTGAGAGGGTGCTGCCCATTCCAAGGCCTGTCAGGAAGAACTGGCCCTGGACCTCTTGGCAGTTCCAAGTGAAAAAGAACATCTCCTGAGTGGGCGAGTGGCTGACCAGATGGGCACGGGGCAGTTCCTGCATGCCGTCATGTTACGCTTCATTTCTGGTACTGTGGTTGTCCTGTCAGATTTGTGGACATAGAAACTAGTCCATCAAGCAGGCAAGGGGTTCAGTGCACAGCAGAACATAGTTTCCATGATTCTAGCTATGTCTGCACAGGAGCCAGGGAGGCATTTAACTAGCCTTTAACTAGCCTTATTAAAATACATGTTTCTCCCAAGCTTTGGGGCACGTGGCAAAACATAAATACCTCACATAAAGTAAAACACATGCTTCCAGTGGAGGGGGGCACCCCATTGTAGAAATGGCAGCAGAAGGGCATAGACGTCTCCTTGCCGCCTAGAGGCTGCTGCACTGAGGGGTGGAGAGAGAAACAGAGTGGAAGATTCATAGCCCAGAAGGCAGATCCTGATCCTGGCTCTGCTGTGGACAAGCATGGCCTTGGGACACCCCTTCCCTCTGAGCCAGCTCTCCACACTGAGGAGGAGCTGCCAGGGCTGCATCTACCTTAGACAGCATGGCATCCAAAGGAAGCCCTTCCGGAAGGAGGAGGAGTGTCTGGACAGTAAGGAGCAGTTGGTTCAGAAGTGGGACACCAAAGAGTAAGCATTACACAATGCGTGTTAGATGGCTGGCCTGGTCCACAGGAGTTTTCAAGTAGGACAACCTATTTTTCTGTTTGGGGAGGGTGGGCAGGGAATTGAACTCAGGAACACTCGACCACTGAGCCACATCCCAGCCCTATTTTGTGTTTTATGTAGAGACAAGGTCTCACTGAGTTGTTTAGCACCTCGCAGTTACTGAGGCTGGCTTTGAACTCATGATTCTCCTGTCTCAGCCTCCCAAGCCACTGGGATTACAGGCGTGCGCCATTGCGCCCGGCAGGACAACCTATTTTTCTAAGGAGCATCTTCTTTTCCTTTCAACCTTTGTAGAAGACTGATGCCAGAAGTGCCTGAACCCACAGCAGCAAGGCTTACTAGTAACTCAGACATGTTGGTGGGTCTAACAGGATGCTGCAGGCAGCATGAGCTCCCAGGACATGGGAAAGACTTCAGAAAGCGAGAGGGGAGTGTGGCTCAAGGCCTGAGCTGGGCCACGGGGGACCCCCGGGACTGCGTGCAGGAGAGTGCTGCTGACATGGAACCACTTGGAGGGACATGCCAGCTTCCCAGGCTGATCACACAGGCCCTGGTTCTCCCGCTCACACACCTGCTAGCAGTGATCCTGCAGAGACCCTCCCCACCAAACATCCACAAGGACAAGGGGTCTCCAGGCATGTGGCAGGCTGAGATGTGCCCAGCCTGCTGGGTCGGCAAGCAGGAAAGCATGGATCTGAGAGGACGGTCCCATGCACAGTGCAGCTCCTCTGCAGGGGAAGAAGCGAGAAGGGAAAGGTTCCCTTGAACCCTGCAAAGTCTCCAAGAAGACGTCCAGACCCCTCAGATGCCAGCAGCACATGTCCCCTGAGCAAAGACATGCTCACAATGAAGAAGACAGCTGGGACCCATGTCTCCAGAGAGGAAACCAAGGCTCAGCGACAGCATACTGCATGCTCAAACCCTTCACGAGCAATCAGCACACTGGCCTGAGGGGCGAGTGTCACTGTCTGCTCCTGACCCACATTGCACAGGACCCCACCAGGGGGACAGGGAGGGGGAGTATGCATCTATGACACCAGAGATGAACACCACTGAGATCAGAAAGCACCAAATAAAACCGTAAGACTTTACCACTAAGGATGCAGAATCAGCTCTCCTTGAAAATGGGAGAAAACAAGGGAAGCTTTAACATGCTTTTGAGATAAATCCCTGAAGCGAGGCCCCAGTCGACACCACATTGAGAGTAAGGCAGCCTGGCAGCTCTCAGGACCCTACTGTTCTGCAGGGGTCCCACTCAGTCTCCACGGAGGCTGGGCTGGAGCCCAGCTCACCTCCTCCTGGCTCGTGTGTGGGACACTCATGGACGCCTGCTCCCTGACAAGCCTATGGCCCGGCTTCAGGAGGAAGAAGCAGTGGGGCATGGTTCCCAGGGACAGCAGGTCCTGGTGGAGGCAGCCAGGAGGGGAGCCAGCCACTCACTCGCTCCAGACAACTCAGGGAGAGGCTTTTATTTGGACCCAAACTGTTAAATGTTTGCAATGAATTCAAAGATTTCAAAACAATGTTTTAGATTAAACACACAAAATGAAACACCACATGATGTTCCTTTGCACACTGGTCCTGTCTGATGGTGGAATCATCTCAGGACTAAGAATGTGAGAGGATCAATGCCCTTTACTAACTTTTGATTAAGTAAAAAGCCAAGGGCAACGGATTCTTTGAAAGTTTCCCACAGTCCTTTCTGTCACCTAATGCCCACACATAAGCTAGTAAGGTAGACAGTAAACCCATTTTCAAGATCTCACAGACCTCCAGTCCTGATACAAATCCATCTGCACTTTTCAGTTTTCTGGAATATTTCATAACACTTACCTTTTTCTGCAGGGGATACAACACACATTTTTCTCTTAGAAGGTGGCACCAAGGCTGGGGAAAGGCCATTGGCACAGGTCCTTTCTCCACTGTGCAGTATACCAAAACTGCGGAATCATCTCTCAAGCTTCCCATCATGCTCACCATCGCTCAACCCCCCGCCCTTCCGAGGGTCTCCACAGGTAAGCGGGAGCTGAGCAACACAGGCTTCACTTCATCCCCAAAGCCCACCCTGCCGTGGCCCACAGCCTCAAGGCACTGCTGACAAGGTTCCGGTGCCGCAATGGATCCGGGTGGAGAGATGCACTCCTCGATATATTTCCTGTTGGGGTGCCCCTTCTTGGTCTGACAGAATTAATCGTGCTTGCTTGTGTCACCATTCCAATCCCAGAAAGACAGGATCAGTCGATCCTGGTCCCCTAAAGTCTCTTGTAATTGAGGAGAAGCATTTGACCACCCAGGAGAATAAACAAGAACATCCCCATCAGGACAGCACTACTGGTATGTTTCTTAGTACTAATTCTAGAAATTCCCCTGATGATAGTTTCCCTTTAGATATGTTATCCAGAACACGTAGGCCCACAGTTTCCCAATTACATTTGGAAGTGCTCTCAGGCCTGGCTGCAGGAGGCTGCTCTGGCAACTTCAATAAAGTGAGCTCTGGGAACTGTGGCTCCAACTAGTCCCATGCCTAAAGCTCAAACACAGGTCAAGCCTTCTCACAGGCCCTGACAAAAATGGATTCCCCTATAGTAAAATCCAGTGATATTTGACATGGGTAAAGGCAGAAGACGGCAGGTGTTCAGGTAGCTTAGGGCTGGACCCTCCCCCACCACACTCAGGAGCCTACATTAATGGAGAAAGAACGGTTTGGGTTAATAGAAAACATGTTAATTGTGGTTCCATGTTTACATGGGAGAGTCCTAAGAAACAAAGGCCGCGATGCTGCCCAGAGAAACTGACCTCAAATTATGTAAACAATGGTTGCTACAGGATAGGGCTCGGGGAAAGTTCAGAGAATGATATTTTGATGATGGATGTAATAGTTAACTTAACCTGCAGCTTTGGGCAATTCTGGACATGAGCAGAAGCCGTTGACCACATGGGCGTCAATGGCTATGCTTTTAAGGGTAGTTACCACAGTGACCTATTAGTCTTATGCTACTCTCATAGTTAAAAACACCTTTGTTAGCTTCATCTTGTTTTTTGAGAATACAATAGGAAGCTTAGTGATCTCTAGTTTGATATTAATCTTAAGAACAGGACATGAGGACCCTTATAGTTACAGTCTCTAGTTAAGATTTAAAACTCCTTTGATGCTGATGTAGGTATCCGTGACAATTATAGATGACCACTCTGTGTTTATGAATAACTCATGATGATTTGTAACCCCCTTTTCTTTTAATCAATGACTGTAAATCACTATAAATAAAGTGCTGGTCTGAACTTGGATGGACACAGCTGCACCAAACCTGGTCTCTGTGTCTCACTGGTGCTATTTTTGCCGACACCACTCATCCCACCTCAGGACCTGACACCCTGCGGAGGCTGGACCCCCGTACCATCCCCTGTGCTTAAACTATCAAACATAGCATCATATTTTGCCTTATTATCACATTTAACAGCCCATGGAAACTCAGCCACAGAGGTTCCACTGGTGAGCAAAGGACCACTGGTACCATGAAATCTTGTTGGAGAAACAGCCAAGTTCAAGCTATTCAGTGAAGCCTCCAATCCATTTGGGGCACATGCTACAAGATGCAAAGCCACAAAGAATTCTTGTTTTCTCAGGATGGTTTTGCCATCTGTCAGCTAAATCTCAAATCTTTGTAAGTATCAAGTCTGGAAGCTCTCTTTTTGTTTTTGGGGTTTTTTTTTTGTTGTTGTTGTTCGTTTGTCTGTTTGTTGTTTTTCAGAAAAGCAGCAGCATCTGAGCCAGGTGAGATAGCGCATGCCCATAATCCAAGCACTTTGGGAGGCTGAGACAGGAGAATCACAAGTTCAGGCCAGCCTCAGCAACGACAAGGTAGTAAGCATCTCAGTGAGACTCTGTCTCTTCATAAAATACAAAATAGGGATGGGGATGTGGCTCAGTGGTCAAGTACCCCTGAGTTCAATCCCTGGTACAAAAACAAATGATCCAATCAATAAATGGGTTAAGGAGCTGAATAAAAACCTCTCAGAAGATGATATACAATCAATAAACATATATATGAAGAAATGTTCAACGTCTCTAGCCATTAGAGAAATGCAAATGAAAACTACCCTCAGATTTCATCTCACCCCAGTCAGAATGGCAGCTATCCAAAATACCAGCAACAATAAGTGCTGGCGAGGATGTGGAGAAAAAGGTACACTTAAACATTGCTGGTGGGATTGCAAATTGGTGCA
>PVHX01025944.1:0-21539 GCA_004024805.1 Geosciurus inauris | reverse complement strand
ACTTCATATTCTTCCAGATGAACGGAATATTTCATTACCACCATTAAATAAATAAACTAATCTTTCCTCATTCATTTCAAGCAACACATTGTCACATTTTCCCATATTTTATCAGCTCCTTTTATGTGGTTGTATTTATAGACTTGTAAATTATATCAGCTCCAGGTTCATACTGTTTTTATTATTGTACCCTTATAGTAAGATGTGAATAAATTACCATAGCAAATCTCCACTAATATATATTTTTTCAAAAGTGTATGTGACTGTTACAAAATGAAGAAGCTGGCAAATACAGCCTCCCTAAGGAGGGAAAGAAACTATAAAGTTGTGCAAAATTGGCAAATAGAAGTCTGAAAAGTATTAACAGGAGACAAAAAAATTGGAAAATTATTTCTCATAAATAGCTGCCCAAGCTTTAAATAAAAGCCTTCAATGAGGCAGAAGTTTTTGTGCCTGGGCTTGTTCTCATGCTCAGCCCCGACCTAGGTGGTCAGATAGTGCTGGCCAGGTAAAGGAGGAGCTTTACTGTACAGTGTGTGCTGCCAGGACCTGCAACAAAAGACTGAAGCAAAGCCACATGGTCAGTTAAAGCAACCAGCTCAAAATGCAATGAGTAGGGAAAGTCTTTAGTTCAGCCAGACTTGGACAGCAGTCCCAACTGGGGAGAGTAGTGGACCTGCCATATAGTTTACAAGAAAATCTTAGGAGAAAGTAGTACAAGAGTGAGATAAATCTGAATTCGTCCCTGGTGGACAGGCAAGCTACATTCACATGCAGGGGAGATCCAGGAAGATACAGTGGAAAGCAAATGCCAAAAGTGACTTGAAAAATACCCTGGTTTTAAATGGGCTCACCAACTAAACACAGATCCATCTACAGAGGGTGAAAAGCCCATGGTCTCACAGTGCTTACACACAACCTCTCACTGACCATTGGGATCACTGGGGTATGTAGATGCAGTAGCAACCCCTAGGAAGTAAGGCTAAAATCAACTCAAACACACACATACACACACACCCCAAAAATGTGAGCAGAGCAGATATATCAACTACTGTAAAATTCAGAGTAGACACAATGTGTTAACAAGTGCAATTTTCAACCAAAAAAAAAAAGAAGAAAGAAAACTTATGTAATATACAAGGAAACAAAATGTACCCCACACTCAAACACTCAAGAAATAAAGTTAACAGAAACCATTCCCAAGTAAGAATACATATTGGTTTTAACAGACTTAGAAGCAGCAATTGTAAATGTTTGCAGATTTAAAAGAAATCATGATTAAAGAATAAGTAGAATAAATGTGGTCAATTTATCAACAAAAATAGGTTTTAATAATAAAAAGAACTATTTAAAAAGAATAAATGGATATTTAAGTGTTGAAAATTGTTAAAAACAAAATGAAAATAGGTTTGCTCAATGGTATGGCTTAGATGGCAGAAGAAAGATGAAACCTGAAGATGGATCAACTTAATTTACCCCATCTGAAGATAAAGAAGAAAATTTTATAAAGGAATAGAACCTTAAAAATGTATGGGGTAACATCAACCTTATTAATATATATGTAATAGGAGTTATAGAAAAAGGTAAAAGGGGAAGCTTTATAATGACTTAAACTCTTTAAATTTGATTAAAAATTTATGGAGAGTCAATAAGCTTAGAACCTTCACATGAGATGAAAGGAGATCTATATCTAACCATGCAGGCACATCATAGTTAAACTTGTATGAGACAAAGAAGACAACCTGACAGCACCAGCAAATAAAATGACTAATCATGTCCAAGGAAACAACAATATGATTAATAACATGATGAATGGCTGATGTCTCTTCAGGAAACAATGGAATCCAGAAGGTGGTGAGGTTCCTTTTCCATAGAGCTGAAAACAAAAGCAAAACAAAGAAACTGTCAACTCAGAATAAAAGTGCCCATGAAAAAAATGAAGGAAAATAAAGATATTCAGAGATAAACAAATATTAAGTGAATATATTGATAGCAGATATGTCTCAAAATATATTAAAGAACATGACACCAGATGGTAACTCAAATCTGCAGGAAAAAACAAAGTACTAGAAATGGCAAAAATGTGGATATATATAACAGTCACAAATATATATTTTTCTCAAAGAAAATATTGTAAAAATCAGGAATTATAACAACATATTGTTAAGCATACATAAATAAAATAGATGAAAATAATATAAAAACAGAAATAAAAATTAAATCATGGTAGAAAAATGTCATTTCCAGCATTAACTCATTATTAATCTGAAATTGATTGTAATAAGTTAAGATTCATATGGTAATCCCTATGCTGACCACTACAAAAATAACTGCTGTGGTTTCAATGTGTCACCCAAAAGTTAATATGGTAGAAACTTAACCTCCAAATGTATACGTTGATTGTACTTGGAGGTGGGGCTTCTGGGAAGTAATTAGGGTTAGGTGCAGTCATGAGGATGGAACTTCAAGGTGGAAATAGTAGTATTATAAGAAAGAGAGACCTGAGTTGACACTCCATATGACATCCTCAGCCATGTTACAACAATAGGGCTTTACCAGGTGTATCCCCTCAATCTTGACATAGTTCATAATAAATTATGTAGTCTCAGGCATTCTGTTGCAGCAACATAAGAAAAAGAGAGAAAATTGATCCCAAGAAGTGGGTTTGTTGCTTAAACAAATATGTAAATGCATGGACGTAGCTTTGAAACTGGGTAGTAGGTTGAAGTTGGATAAACTTGAAGTTTAGAAAAAGCCTAGATTGTTACAAAAAGAACACTAAAGATGATTCTGCTGAGGAAATGGAAGAAGAGAAGGGAAAGTTGAGACTTCTTATTTAAGTGGTCATGATCAGAATACTGGTAGAAATTTGACAGTAAAGGCCACTCTGAGGTCTCAAGTCTAAATGAGGAAAAAATGGAGCAAAGGCCTTTCTTATTAGATAGTTACAAAGACCTTGGTGAAATTGTGTCCATGTTCTTGGACATTATGAAATGGAGAACCTATGAATAATGATCTAGCATATTTGATAAAAGAACTACCTAAGAAGCAAAGCATTCAGGCTGTGTGTCTACTTTTAATTGTTTATAGTGAAATGAATAAGGACACATAGATTATTAAAGATGTAATTTATAACTAAAAAAGAAACAGAATAGAAAACATTGGAATTTGCAACATGGCCCTGTAAATAATGAAAAATTATTTGGGAGAGAAAACAAAGGGTGCTGTCAAGGGACCCTTTGCCAAAGGGATAAGCATGCATAGAAGTAGCAATCCTGCTCTTTGGGTTGAAATTCTTATTCATGCTGTTGAACCCAGGTCTGTCCTTAGGACTTCTTTCCCTATTGTAATAGTTCCTGATTAAGATGGTATTGACTGTTTCAATTGCTGTTCATAACTGCTTTTGACAGTCCTCATGTCACCCAAAAACTGAAGACAAAAACTATGTAAATCAGGAATGGAAGAAGAGACATCATGACACTAATGATTCCTGAGTAATTAAAGGATTAGAAGAGAATATTATGAGTTTTAAGAAATTTGTCTCTTTTGTCTTGTGTTTATTAGTCAACATGATATAGACAAACTCTTTGAAATGTTACTATAACTGATGCAAGAAAATAGGTAATCTGAATACATCAATATAAAGTAACAAAATGAATTAGCAAGTAAATATTCCCCCAATAAGGAAAAGCTCAGGCCCCAATAGTTCCACTAGAGAATTCAATCAAATATTTAAAGAAAAAATATTACCAATCTTATACAAATACTTTTAGAAAATTTCCAAAAAAAGCACTTTTGAAATAATTCTATAAGGCTATTATTACTCTGATGCCAAAGTAAAGCAACCAAAGGTATAAGTATTAAAAACCACAGACTACTATCACTCAAGAATGTAGTTATAAAAAATCCTTAAAAATAGTAATCAATTCCATAAATATATATGTGTGTATATGCATATATATACGTGTGTGTGTGTGTGTGTATATATATATATAAAAATAATAGGTCATGTCCAAAAGGGTTTTTTTCCCCTGGAATTCAAGATTGATTTAACCTCCCCAAATCAAATAATATACCATTTAAAAGGCTAAGGAATAAGTAACATGATCATTTCAATACCACAAATATATTGAGTGACAAAATTCAACACCCACTCATGACAAAACAAAAACGAAATTCTCAAAAAATGGGAGGTAAAAGAACACTTCAACCCAATGAAGTCATGTATGAACACCTACAGCTAAAAGCTTACTTAATGTTGAATGGAGAAATGTTTTTCTCTTAAGACTAAAGGGAAAAGCAAGATTTCCCATTAGTACATTTATTCAACATTGATCATTGTTCTACTAAGGCCAACAAAGAAAAGAAAAGAAAAAGAAAGGAGATATTAAGGAAGGGAGGGAGCCCGGAGGGTGGAAAGATTAAGAAAGAAAAAAATGAAACAAAGAATAAGGAAAGTAATTAAATCATACAAATTAGAAAGGAAGTAAAACCTTTGCTCATATGCAAATTTATCACAAAAAATACTCTTACAGTATTACTCATTGTAGCCTCAAAGTGGAAACAATCCAATTACCTGACAACAGGGGAACAGATAAAATGCGTATCTATACAATAGAATATTATCCAACAATAAAAAAAAATGAACAAACTCCTGATACTTGCAAAAACATGAATAAATTTCAAAAGCATGCTAACTGAAAGAAGCTAGACACAAGACTACATGTTGTATGATTCTATTGATATTTTCAGAAAAGTCATATTGTTAGAGCTAGAAAGCAGAGCAGCAGTTGCCTAAAACTGTAGCAAGTTTTATGGCACAAAGGAATATTTTGTGGCATTGTAAATGTTCTAAAATGGAATAATTGTGATGAGGGTACAACTTTGCAAATTTACAAAAAAGTCATTGAACTGTACATTTAACAAAGGGTAAAGTTTATAATATGCATACTATACCTCAATAAGACTTTTAAAATTATTTAGTTACTCTGGCATTTTTCATCCTGTGAAAATATCCATAGAATTTTGTCTTACTCCAAAAATGTATTTTTAAAATCTAAATGGCAGTGAAAATGAAATAAGCATATATACAGAGCTTTCTTGACTAGATATGTACTTAAATAATTCAGTTTGAACTTAGTAAATTTTATGGGTACAATTTTTTTAACTTCTTTCCTGAATCCTTAAGATTCATGCATTTCCAAATCCAAGTCTCTTGTTTACTTTTACACATCTCTCATGCATGTGATCAGTGATTGCTTTCTATAGATTTGCTGCATTTTAATGTCTCCTATTTATTCTTTTGAATTTTTGTACTATTGAATCTCTTGGCTGTTTTCCCTGATATTTCATTTCATTATTGGTATATAATAAGCATGTTAGACTTTTATTTTCTACCAATTATATTTATTTATTTTTTAATGTGGTATTGAGGATCAAACCTAGTGCCTCACAAATGCCAGACGAGTCCCCTACCACTGAACCACAACCCTAGCCCCTATTTTCTACCAATTTTAGATTCACAGAAAAGTTACAAAATTACATAGCATTCCCTCATTCAACTCCCCCAAAGATGGACATCCTATATGAAGATGGTGTGATGGACAACACCAGTATGTTTGTGCTGCTTTGATATTTTTCATATTTTATCCCTAATAATCTCTTGCCAGAAATTTGTACCCAGGCTTTCAGGTTGCATCCATTATTTCTCCTTGGTTTCCTTCAATCTGTGATAGTTCTGTCTATAATTATAATTGTCTTGAGTGATCTTGAAACTCTGAAAGAGTGCTTGTAATTTTTCTTTTGGTGGGGGGTACTGGGAATTTTACTCAGGGGCACTTGGCCACTGAACAACATCCCAGCCCTATTTTGTCTTTTATCTAGAGACAAGGTCTCACTGAGTTGCTTAGCGCCTTGCAGTTGCTGAGGCTGACTTTGAACTTGTGATACACCTGCTGCAGTCTGCCCAGCTGCTGGGATTACAGACATGCGCCACCATGCCCAGCTTGCAGTTTATTTTTAAATTTATCACATATTTTTTTCCTTGACATTTTTATTATCTAAATGAAGTTATATAGTTTTGTCCGGATTACCACCCCACACACAAACACACACAAAATGGTGTGCCTTCATTGCATTGTATCCAAGGGTTACCAGTGACGCTAAATCTTGCCCACTAGGTCAACATGTTGACTACCAAGTTTGCTCACCATTAAGTTACTTTCCATTTGCAGTAATGAGTAGCTTGGGGAAGATACTTCAAGACTACACTAATATCCTGTTTCTCTGCAAAATTTTACTCACTAATATTAGTACCCATCTACCTGTAATAATTATTACCATAGTGGTTACTTAATGAGATTTTACCTTTTCCTTATGCATGTTTTTTTGTAATTCTTCCATGATAAAGAGCTGTTCCTTTCACATGTAGAAATACTTTTTAAATTATTGTATTTTTCAGAATAGACTCAAGATTTTATTTATGGATTAACACAAAAAATCATCATGAGTTTTATTTAATTTTTTTTTCAGATTTGGCCATTAAAAACTACATTGGATTATCTCCTGTGTTCTAGTGATAAACTCTTATTTTTTTTTTTAACATTTCCTTACTTTGTAGAATCATAGTATGATCTGGATTCATTCAGTAATTTTCTTGCTCTAATCCTGGAGTCAATCATTTCTCTAAGGAGTTTATGCTCCTCTTATTACAGAGTGGCATTCAGGAAAAAAATATATATATACATACATATGTATATGTATGTATATATATAGCCCCTTTAATTAAATGTTCAGAAAAAGATTAAAAGTCCTTTTTTAAATTTTTTTAGTACCAGGGATTGAACTCAGGGGTACTTCACCACTGAGCTGCATCCCCAGTCCTAGTTTGTGTTTTATTTAGAGTCAGGGTCTCACTGAGTTCCTTAGCGTCTTGCTGTTGCTGAGGCTGGCTTTAAAATCATGATTCTCCTGTCTCAGTCTCCCAAAGTGCTGGGATTACAGGTGTGCGCCACTGCACCCAGCAAAAGTCATTTTTATTAAAGTTTTATTATGTAGTGATTTTACCTTGTCAGTTATTAAATGTTTCTAAAAATATTTATTGTTTTATATGACACAGTTTTGTCTTAATCTTTGTTCCACAGTTTTCACGAATTAATAAAGAAAACAAATATGCATATTCAATGGAGATAGCATTGCTTTTGTTTTTCCTATTTTAAGTATTTGTAACACTATTTCTTTAACTGATGAAAATTCCTTGGGTGTCTTTGATTTTATGTTATTTTTATTGTTTTATCAATTGTATTATTCTCTACTCATAAAATAGCATAAATGGTACAACTTTCTTTTAAAATTTGAAAAATAATAGATTTGGGATATATTCATTTACTGAACATAGGAGACAGTTGACCTAATTCCTTTATTTTTTTCAGCACCAATGCCTGAATCTAATCTTTAAGGCTTAGGAGCACAAACTTAAGGACATTAACATAGTATATTGACTTTTTAATCACAAAAATTAGCATAAATATAGAACTAATACAACTGAGCTTATACACAAAAAGATATTAGCTATCTCACATAGCATGTATGCTTTTTATTGAGAATCAGAATTAGTTATTATAGAATTAAAAGCAAGTCCCAGTCAGATTCTAGAGATTAAAGGATTTCATATCATTACTAATAAAATTATATATTGGTTGACTATATTTTTTAGTTCATCTTTATTTGCTTTCTGTGATAATTCTAAAAACTGTTGCCCTAGAAGATAACTGTTACACAGAATTGCTGTATTTCATTTGGTTCAAGTAATCTCTTACCTTCTATCTGTATCAGTGAGATCTGAATAGATGCAGAAAATGAGGAAAATTTTTAATAGAATTAATCTTTAAAGGATGGTTTTAATTGTATTCCTAAAATGTTCATTTTATCTGGTTCATGCAGTAAGTATTAAAAACTATATGTACTGTATGTGCTTAGGTAGATATCATAATATTTTTCCAGAAAGAAAGAAACCACCTTCATTGGCATATGGTATAGATGAAATAAATGCACATCTAGGAAGTTTGATTTAACCAAATATTTTTAGATTATGTAAGTGAGGGATGGTTTAGTGTTTAACCTAAGAGCAGCTGGTGTAATAACTTTATCCTATTTTCTCTTACCCCAATGTTACAAGTCTTTCTCTGCCTACTATTTATTAAGAGAAAGGAGCATCTAAACAGCCAAATCAATAAAATCAGCTGAGATAATAAAGCCTGCCAGATGTCCCCATAATAAAGAGAAACACTCATCATTATTAACACTTGGAGTTTTAAATCAGAGCTTATTTTGATGGTCGTGAATGAACAAGTAAAGAAGTACTTGTATCTGCAAACTGTTCACTGAAACTCTCTCCCTTAGTACTAAACAGTTTATTTCCACATTCCAAATATTCTTCCCCAAGATGGATCTCAACCACAATGGATGTAAAGCCATTGCCTTTTCCAATACACACATCATGGCTTCTTAGGTGTGAATCATAGATATGAGTCTGTCTAAGCCTCTAACTTTGGGGCAGGGAGTGAGGCATTGTGGGGTTCAAGAGTGGGAATCAAGTTGAGTCAGTCTCAAAGCCTCTTAAGTAGAGCATCCCCAGGCTGGACCAGTTCAATGCCCCTTCACTTCAGATTGCAGAAGCAGTTTACAACATAAACATCAGAGACTCACTCCTAATTGAATTATCCACAAGACTATATCCTCAGATGTGAAGAACTACTTCTTTTGGTTAAACTATTTTTCTTTCTTTCTTTCTTTTTTCTTTTGTTTTTTTTTCTTTTTCATTTTTAAAACAGCAGAATGCATATCCATTCATAGTACACATATGGACCACAATTTTTCATTTCTCTGGTTGTACACAAAGTACCATCACACCATTTGTGTCTTCATACATGTACCAAGGGTAATGACGTCCATCTCATTCTACCATCTTTCCTGCCCCCATGTCCCCTCCCTTCCCCTTTCTCTCTTATGCCCTATCCAAAGTTCTTCATTTCTCCCATGCTCCCCCTCAACCCCCCATTATGGATCAGCATCCACTAATCAGAGAAAACATTCAGCCTTTGGTTTTGGGGGATTGACTTACTTCACTTAGCATGATATTCTCCAACTCCATCCATTTACCTGCAAATGCCGTGATTTTATTCTCTTTTAATGCTGAGTAATATTCCATTGTGTATATGTATACCACAGTTTTCTTTTTTTCTTTCTTTCTTTTTTTTTTTTTGTTATAGCAAATTTACCCACATGGGCAGGTGGTGATGGTGGGGGGTGGGGGGACACATTGGCAAAGTGTGAGGTTTCTCTGCTTTACTCAAAGGAGTACATGCTCAACATTTGAAACTTTTCTTTTTCACTTCCCTTTGTCCCATGATAAGATCTAGCTACCAAATTTCTTTATGAAAACTTCATATAATCTGTCAATCCATATTAACTTAGTTTCTCATAAGATTAAATATTTCTTAAAAACAAGGCATATGATTCCCCAAATTATCCCGTTCAGAACCAATTAAAGCAAAGAAAAATCAGAGAGAAAAAAAGAAAGCAGACTTTGGAATATTTGGTATTTCTCTAATTATGAAAAGAGTAGATCCATAAGCTTCTCAGGAAACAAAACAAGTAAAGTTCATGATTTTGTCAGATTTTTTAATAGGGACTGAACTACTCTTACTGCCACATAAATGGAAACTTTTCCTTACAGCACTAAAATTATAAAGAAAATAATTAGGTAATAATAATGGCTGTATTTGAATGAGTCTTTTACTGATGCTCAATCTTTGATATAGACAGATGCCAAGTTGCCCTCACAGGACAGGAGGTTAGACATTGCTGCACCCATGGAGCTGCTGAGACATCTCAATCAAAGCCTCTTTTCCCTTCCCAGGATTCCCATTATTTTACTGCTTATGGTTATGTTAGAATTGTTATTTCTCTCTCTTTACATATAGACTCCATCAATAAAATTAGAGTTTATTAAAAAATCATTTTGGTTTTTGTTGACAAAAATGGTTAGTGAATTTAAGTGATTCTTGAATTTAGAAGACATAAATTAATCCAAGTATTATAAATAGGTGAATTAGCACACTTTCAGCTTTTTGGTTTAAGATTATAATAAATAGTTACTATTTTTTACACAAAAATTTTCTTCAGTTGGTAAATACTGAAGTACTTTGCTTGAACCTGTGTGGGGAGACATCCTTATCTTCTTTGTGTGGTCAACTGGTTTTTTTATTGTCATTTTTTCTGACTAGGAAATTAATTTTATTTACATTTCTGTCTCCTCTGCTAGCCTGTGAGTTCCTTGAAGGCAAGGACTATACGTATGCATTTCTTATATCCCAGAGCCTAGCAAATAACCTGGTATGAAATAGGTTCACAATTAATATTTTCAATAAAATTGAAGCTCACAGAGGACATTTTTTTCTTCATAAAAATAAAGCTGGTAATTCTGCAGGCATATTTTCAAAATGTCTAATTTTTCATGATTGTGACAGTTGCTGCATATGTCCTAGAATTTTTTTAAGAGGAGAAAATAGCTAACAGTTTTTTTATATATATAAAATAATGGATTTCAGCATATAATTTGAAAATAGGCTGATTTTTTTTTTTACATTCTCAGGGCTTGCTCCAGGCATATGAGCACATAGTTTAAAATGAAATACAATTAATGATTTTCATAAAGAGAAAACCATTGCCTTCATTTTACTCTCCAGGGGAAGCTGATGCCTAGTGACAGCTCCTATCCTCCATGGGCTTGTCTAACAATTCTGACTAGGCAACTCTATATTGTAACACAGTAAGAATATAATTGTGCTCTTGTTAAAACATGCTGTAATGTCAGGCACACTAAATTTTAATTCCCATGGTGGGTCCAGATAATCAGGAAATTTTCCAACTGCAGGAGGACTTTGAAATAGCATGTGACATTTTTACATCTGGCCATAATTTCATGCTTTGCCACCTTTGATCAAAGTGTCACCTTAAATGAAGGCAAGGAGACAGAAAACACTAGAGTGAAATTCAAATTGTAACATTCACTTGAATGTAAAGGTAAAACTCATGTGGAGTTACAATACTCTATTCCTCCTGCCCAAATTCACATGGTGAGGAAACCAAATTAAGTTGGAAAATTTTAGAGCTAACAATATACTTTAAATTATCCTAATATTATTTTATATCTGATCCTATTACAAGTAACCTCCAAGCATGAAAATGTGAGAATGTGAGCAAGGACATCAAATTAACAGACAAATATAAATAACTTATATACTGAAATGCGCACATAAGACATAAGAAAATATAGCTTCTGTGATAAATAATATATGGGTAAGTATTCTCCAAGCTACAACTGTTATCTGACAATCCAATACCAGAGGATCAAGCAGCATGTATTGAATCTTTCATGTAAAAGTAGTACTCACTGGGAAATTATCATGGGTTAGTTTAGGAAGATGAAATATTTAGAGGAACCAAGAAATTTTAAGATATGATATTACTTAGTGATGGGGAAGGAAGTTTCCTCTAAAACCTGCTAGGTTTGATATCATTTTTATGGCAACATGTTAAAACATTTGTCACCTAATGACACCACAGAAGCTTAGAGATTTTTCTAATACAGTTGGAAGTCATCTACTCTATACATAGGAAATGTACTCATTTTACAGATGACAAATCTAAGATTCAAATAGTGACGTGATCAAAGTCTCCAAGATAAGTGACACAGTAAATCTTTTATATCAGATTCTTTGAAAGACAGCTGTCTTAGTCCATTTTGTGCTGCTATAACAACATACTTGAGATTGAATAATTTACAAATAATATAAATTTATTCTGTCACAGTTATGGAGGTAGGAAGTCTGAGATCAAGGCACTGTCTCTGGTTAGGGCCTTCTTGCTATATCTTTATATGGGAGAAGACAGAAGGGCATGCAAGATGAATGCCAAGTCCTCATATGGCAGAAGAACAAAAGAAAAACAGCCTATTCCTGCAAGCCCATTTATCCTTTATTAATCCATTCATGAGAGCAGGGATCTCATGACCCTTCCCAGAAGGCCCCACCTGCCAACACTACTGCACGAGGCAGTAGTTTTCCACCACATAAATTTTGAAGGGACAAAAACATTTAAACCATGGTGACAGGCTAGCAACTGTCACTTTAAATATTTCCTTTACCATCTTATGATTTGTTAGGGCAGGAGGGGAAGGAATTCCTAATCAACCATGGGAAAAGTGTCAATTGTAATCATACTAAATTTTCCACAATGTATTAACACAATATGTTCAAAAGGTATAATAACTGTATCATTCCCTTGTCCTGATTCAAAATCTTCATGCTTTCTTAATAAAAGTTTAATAGGAATTTATGTTTATCTTAAAAGGAAATATCTTTTAGCCATGTTGGAATATTACCAAAGCTTCACTTTTCGTTTTATATTTATAAAATATTAGACACACATTAATTTTATTTCAACATTTGTAAAAAAAGATATAGAAAATCATGGTAGCCACTTTGAAACAGAAAAAGCTATCCTGACCTTTTATTTCTTTGAAGTAAGAGTTTATGGACAGAAATTTCTAGAAAATTCATTTGTTGACATAATGTAGATATGTCTGAAGGGAATCACAATAATAGGAAGAATTTATGAAGAAATTGTTGTACCCTCAACAAATTATGCTCTGTGATTAGTCATAGTTATCAAAACTTGTTAAATGTTTTTTTAACAAAAATATTTGTATTTTAGGATTTGTTTATATTTGACAGAAAAAATTGATTTTTAAAATCAATGCCAGAAACCCAAAAGAATTTGTTTTACAATAAAATAAATTTGTACTTATGTTTGTGAGTTTGCTTCACTTTGCTTAGAAATCAGGTAGATACTTTGAAATTCAAATTTCTTATAAAATTCAACAAAGAGAAACACAAAGAGCCTTAACAAAGAAAGAGCTTTTAGGTTCACAAAGTTTGCTTTATTCCTGTGCTTTATATAAATTTAATTTCCTACTTTAAAATATTTCTGTTAATGATTTTATGTTTTTCTTGTTTAAAAAATAGCTTATGTTATTCCTTGAAGGAAAAACAATTATCTTTTAAAAAAAAATATTTGCTCTCAACAACACCTTCAACGAAGGAGGAGGGAGAAGGGAAATAGCACCTAGAGCACACAAAGCTCCAGGTTCATGTGCATCATCTAATTCAATGGTCTAACCAACTGATTACTTTCAACCTTAAGGAGTGAATAAATTAATACTGAAGTAATTATTAAATGATATATGGTTATATGCAGGGTTTTGATAATAAATTCAAATAAATTTGATCTGAAAATTCTTTATATTCTTTTGAGTTTACTGAACTTATAAAGTGATTTTGTAAATCAACTACATAGGTAGTGTCAATAATTTGAAACTAAAGAAAGTACTTTTTTTTTTTTTTTGGTACTGGAGATTGAACTCAGGGGCACTTGACCACTGAGCCACATTCCCAGCCCTATCGCTTAGGGCCTCGCCGTTGCTGAGGCTGGCTTTGAACTTGCTATTCTCAGCCTCCTTAAGTGCTGGGATTACAGGCTTGTGCCACCGCGCCTAGCTAGGAAAATACAATTTTTAAGCAGCTACCCAGTGTGGATACATGGATAGACTTATGACTCCCACTGGCTCATAACTCACCTTTTAAATTGCAAATGGTATAGAAGTACATATAATTAATCAACTTCTACAGGTGAAATAAAAGTTCATCCCAAATTTGGAAAGTGATGGACAAACTCAGGAAGATATGCATCTAAAGGCATATTTTTGTGTTTTATAACATTGAGAAATAAACGTAAATGGACTTTTATGTATGCCTCAGTTCCCATCTCACCATTAGATATTGGACGTATTTGCTCACATTTGAATAGTTCACATGACTCTATCACTTATATATAACACTAGGATTAAAGAAGGAATCCATTATGTTTATTTTGTAGTGTTCAGTGGCAAATGAACTAGAATAGATCAAATATTAGAGACATTAAAGTTTCAAACAGGCAATTTTTGGTTTAAAGATTTTTTAGCAAAATATATATGTAAATATTTTATTACAAAAACCTTAAACTCATATTGAAGTAAAAGAGATGATGCTGTGTTATTTATTTGACAGAAGAGATTCCTGGAAGCAGCTGTGGCCAAAATCATATTTTCTCACATGGAAGGATGTGAAACCATCAGAGATACTAATAATATCCAAGAAAAGAGCCAGGTGATTACCAAGGCTAATCAGGATTTCTGAGGACTCAGAAAAATTTGAGACTATAATAGGATTACACTCTCTGCTACTCAAGGCATCAATATTTGCATATCACACTAGTAGGATTTAGAAATTGGGATGGCACTAATAAGCCGAGATTAGTGCCAGACACAGCCAGAATGTTCTTGACTTTTCCTTACTGGAAGAAAAAAAATAAGTCTCCTTGTAAGTAGTTGTTTCAAATCCTCATGTGATTTCATCTGATATCAAATCAGAGAAGGTGAGCATGTGGAGAGAATCATTTCAAGTGCTAATTGTAGAAAATTCAAAACGCAAGAATAGTATTTTTAAAAATTCCCGTACTGAAAAATGTCACATCAGACAGAATTCAGATGAAAGATAATCCTGCTTTCTTCTAAATAAATACAAAGGAAATATGTTATCTTGTGAAGTATTTTAACAGACAGCTACAAAATTGAACAGCCTGACATTCAATATTATGGAACCATTTTTTCATAGTTGAGCAGTTAAATTGCAGTAAAGAAGACCATTTTTTACTATTGAGCATCTAAATACAAGGTCTCATTATGTTTGTTATCATTTTTGACCGATGAGCATGGAAATACTAAATCTGATTGCAAGAGAGAGTAATTAACTTGACATGCCAAAATAGATCAAGTGGGCTGATTTTGTTGCATCACCCTAGCTAGTTCTTCGGTAACATGCATGCACTGTCCATGCAAAATAGCCATTTAACTGTATTTTAAACTCTTAAATTTAAAAACTACATTTCTTAATGGAATTAAAACTGCATTTTTTTTTAAACAGAGAATCACTTCTAAACACGTGAATATACTTTAGACCTACACTCTTCATTAAGGTAGCCATTGACCATATTTCACATCTGGCTACTTAAATTTAACCATAAACTTGTTTAAATTAATAACATTGAACTTTTAGTTTCACAGGTGAATTATCTTCATTTCAAGTGCACAATGGTGCACACAGCCTCATATAACTACAATAATGAACAATGCCAATATAGAACATTTCCATCATAGCAGAAAGTTTTATTGAACAGGCCACTCTAGACATTTTCTTTCAGTAAAATTAAACCTTTATTTATTACAATACAGACTGTCTAATTATTAAGATTTGTAAAATCTATCAGAGGTGCAATAATATTGAACAAAAGATTATTGATATTATCATAGCTGATAATATCTGTAAATGGAGAAATTAAACAAAAACAATAGTTTTCTTAATTAGCCCAGTATAAAAAGGATAGAATTCTAAATGGCAAACTAGCATAAAAAAGGGAGCCAAATAAAAATAATGCAATAAAGATGACATGGTTTTTTTTTTTTTTTTGGATACTGAGATTGAACTCAGGGGCACTGGACCACTGAGCCACATCCCCAGCCCTATTTTGTGTTTTATGTAGAGACAGGGTCTCACTGAGTTGCTTAGCGCCTTGCCTGTTGATGAGGCTGGCTTTGAACTTGCGTTGTCCTGTCTCAGCCTCCCTAAATGCTGGGATTACAGGCTTGCGCCATCGTGCCCGGCTAAAGATGACTTTTTATTCAATCTATAAATTAAGCCAAACTTAAAAAAAATCCCTCTTCTTTCATGAATAATGTGAATGTGAATTCAGCAAATAATCTAGTATTATCTTTTATAGTTAAAAATTCACATTTTTATCTACCTTTCTGGTTTTATCTAATAAAAATTAAGGCCTTGCTATAGAAAGAATTTTATTCGTAATATTTTTTGTGGCAAAAACTGGAAACAGCAAGAATGTACATGTATAGAATACTTGCATATGTTATGGTACTTCCAACATTTAAAAATTATAAAGTTATTTCCAAAAATGTGATAAATTGTCAAGCCTTCATCTGAAGAGATAACACAAAATATACAAAGAGGATATAATTACTGGTAAAATGTGAATGGAAGAACATATGTAGGAAAAAAGGGATATGTGTAAGTGGAAGAAGAATAAGGAAAACTTAGAGTAATTATAAAATGCAAAACCTAAACTGAACCCTTTCCACATTTACATAATTGATATGAAAAAGAGTGAAGTTGTAGAGAGTTATATATTAGGCTTTCAAAATTGCTTATCTCTAAAAATAAAGAAAAGAAAGATATTAATTTGTATCCACTCTTGCCTTGCTTTTCCTATTCCTAAGAGCATATATCACTTTACAATTTAAAAATATTTAATTAAAAATAATTCATTGTGCATCTCCTATAAATAAGGCTCACTTTGCAATTTGGGGATCTAGCAATTAATATTAATATACTAGACTTAAGTAGAACTTCATAATTTATAATACTTTCATACATATTTGATCCTTATAATGACCTTGTCAGGGTGGTTGGACAGAAAATGTTTCTTTGTTGGCCAGGATTAGCACCTGGGTTTTGAGTATCTCTGGTTTATCCTTTCCTTACAATATCACAAAGTGAAAATGAAAGACTCAATTTTCATTCCCAAAGAACATATTTTGTAGATGAAGAAATTATGTTCTAAAACAGTTGTTATCTTATGTCTTTCCATCTTACTTTACTATTTTAGTACTTGTCTTCAACCCTATCCTCTTTCTCCCAACTAAAATCTTTTTTAAAAAATGTCTACATAAAATAAAGTTGGTAATTAGGATTTTAAAAACCATATATACAAAAAATTGTAGTCTCTCTCAAAGATATGCTTTATGCATAAAAGAATATTTAAATGTTGGGAAATTGTTTGTAACTGAAGGATGATGTTCCTTACTCCATTGCCATCAAATAGAAGCATCCTTTTAATAACATGGTGCACTGAAATATTTCAGTTCAAAAATCTCATTGATCACAAAACCCATCATGTGATCATATCTTGTGAAAGCTAGGGAAATCCTTACACATCAAGTGTAAAGCATGGCATTTCTTTCAAACAATAAAACGAAATAGGAGTAAAGCATGGCATTTCTTTCAAACAATAAAACGAAAGAGGAAATAAGTACTGGCATGGCCAGAAAAGTCAAGGTACAGAAGGGAGTGGGGAGGCAAATGGCATGTGCAGTCACACAGCTCATTCCTGGGAGAGAGGAACTTGCCTAATATAGGTGTCACTAACTTACAAATAGCATGGCATAAATTATGAAAAACTATTATGAGAAGCTAGGTGTAATGTTTATCCAGAAGGAATAAAGTCACATTGAAAGAGTAATGAAGAACAGCAGTCTATGTGTTTTAATCCATTTGGGTTGATATTACAAAGTACTATAAATCGGGCAGCTTATAAACTACAGAGATTTATTTCTCACAGCCCTAGAGTCTGAGAAGTCCTGGATCAAAGGGCCAATAGGATTACTATCTGGTGAGGGCCCACTGCCAGATTCCTAGATGATGCCTTGCATAGCGCCCTCATGTGGCAGAAGGGGTCTTCGGGGGCCCTGTTTCGTGAGGGTGCTAATCTCATTCCTGAGGGCTTCTCTTTCATGACATAATCAACTCCTAAAAGATTCTTCTCCAAATTCTCACACTGAGGATTAGGTTTGCACCTAAGTAGGAATCCTAAATTTCAACAATTTGGGGAGAACATAAACATTCAGCTATAGCAAAAGAGTTTATAATCTCTCATACAGAATGAATCAACCTAATCCTTAGAAGGCTATTGCTGTACATTATGCTAAACTACATGGGCATACATGGTGTTTTTAGTACTGATAAATATTGTCATTTTTTAGGTTGACATCCCAGAAAACAAAGAAAAATGAATGTGACCCATCCAGAGCTCCAGGTGGAAAGGACTGTGGAGCAATGTCGTATACTTTCCTAACATAGCCAGCCTTTCTGTTCAGCTTCTGTTGGTTTGTTTCAGTTCAGGGTCCTACGTTTTGTCAGACTCCATGGTAACCAGGTGGTATTAATGAGCTCAGTTACTTAGCAGGGTGCCTTCATGCCCTAGGATTTCTGAAAATCTTCTAAGGGGAAAATGGCCTGGAATCCAGAGTCAAAAATCCTAAGTCTGAACTGGCACAAAGAGAAAACAACAAAAAGTAGAATAAGCAGGAAATGAAAAATAGGATTTTTGATTAGTAATCTTCTATATGATTAGTAAATTTAACATCTTTGATATTTTTCAGGTGATTGGCACCACTGAGCACTGATTACATGAGTTTTAATATAAGCTTTTGGTTATTTTGGGTCACACGTTTATTTTCATAGATAAATAAAACTTATGGTAAAGACATTCTTAAAAACACACACACAAAATACAGCTATTGGAATTGAATACCTAATGTCCTTGAAAACTAAAAGGGGAGAAATAGTGACTTCATGAATAAGAGAGCAAGAAGAATCAAATTTACCCAAAGAAACACCTTGTTTGTTTGTTTGTTTAAATCTCTGAATAGCAGGAAAAGAGTTGAGGTTTTAAAATTTTCATAGGCAGATCAGTGTGGACTCTAACTATATAATGATGAAAACATTTAAAAAAAGTGGTTTATCTCCAATTCCAAGTACCCTAATATGGTGTCCTGTGAAGCCTCATAACTTTAGCTACTATATACTTTCTTATTCCAGTGGCAACTCTTCAGGTTCCATTAGACAAGAGAAAAAATATGTAGGAACTGTGTCAGAGATTTTATGGAGAGGTATTTACAGATGCCATCTAGAATGCAAAAATGAAAGGTACATTTTAATATGTGCTGAATTCACAAATTTTTATTTTTTCAAGCATGAAAGGGAAGTTGTAATGTTTAACACATTTATACAAATACTTTTCTTTTGCTGGCTTTTAAGCTAGCAAAAGCTTTGAATATTATTAGTTTTAATACTGTGTATTTGAAAAGAACATTAGATACTTAGATCTATGGAAATATCTTAACATTTGATATTAATATTAAAAGTGAAACATTTATGCTCTAATATTCAATACATTTTTTCAATAACTTATTAATGTCTATTGCTACAGATATGAGCATCCACTTTCTCTTTTTCACTATGTATTGAGTGCTGGCTGCAGTTTTTCTCCACTTGATGGAATTTGACAGTTTCATCTAGATATTGTGAGCAGATAATTTGGTTCCATGGCTAGCAAGGCCTCTCTGGACTATGAGACACTAAGAATCTCCCCATGACTGTGATTCTTGGAGTTCAAGGACACCGGGGACATCAACTACTGCTTCTCACCAACTGCCTCTCCACTCCCTGAGTCTGAGTTGGTGGTTAGGTCATCTCTCTGGCAAGAGTGAACATTCGGAATTTACAGTTGGTGATAAAACCTATTTATTCCTATATTTCTAATTTCCCTTAGCATGATTATCATGTCTACAAATAAATTTTACAGCTATGTTTTCTATTTGAATATAGCCTATATTATTTCATGATGACAGAGGCTTTTGCTTGTCTTATCCACTTGCCTTGTGATAATATGTATTCTAGAAATATGTGTTGAATGAATTGAAGAGAGGAAATATGAGTGTATTTTAAAGAGCAGTGAATATGATAATTAAGGTAATATTTGAGGTAGAAAGGGAAAGAGGAACTGTATCTTAGCTGGAGGAATGTTTGAAAAGTAAAGGCAGGCAGTAATGCTCATGGTGTGTTCAGAAGACCATGAGGAGATCAATCTGACATGTGCAGAGGTTTTCAGTAGAGAACATAAGGAGATGGAATTGAAGAATTAATATGCAGCCAGATTACCAAGGGCCTTGAAAGTCAATTTAAATAACTCTGGTTATATTATTTTCTAAAATTAAGAGGAGGAGTAACATAAGGTTCAACAGAAATATACCTCCTAACTTTAGTAAAATGACTACCAAATATATTACATTGCTCATGAAGCAGAAGGGAAAACTGACCTTTGTATACAGTCTTCATATTACATTAAATCTTCTAGCTAAATTTGCAACCCAAACCCAAGGTTCTTTGAAGTTTCCAGTATCCTGCAGCAATAAAGACAGTTTCTGGGGGGAAAGGAAGAGAAAGAAATGCATCATTATTATCTTCCAGTTATATCCAGTGGTTCAAAGTATACTTGTGGACAAAGAATTCATCTTGGGGTAGAGTTCAGAAACATACATAGGCATCAAAAATGGATAGTACAAGTTGGGAGAGACCATTCTAGGAATGGGTGCAACCTGGAGACAGGCTTTCAAGGACAGAATCCACAGCCCAGAGGCAAAAGTCAAAATCTAACATCTATTTAGGGACTGCTGTGTGCAAAGTCCAGAGCCACTTTTCTTGAATACATACATTGCCTTTCATTGATTCTTTTAAACATAATAATGCACATTTTCTCTCACATTTTAGTACCTCCATACTCGGACTGAGTCAAAATAAATCTTTCAGTCATTTTCAGCCTTCAGCCACATGTCATCCTACATTTGTCAAACTTTACATTAGTAAACTTGATTGCTAACCAGACCAGTGTGATGAGACAAGTACAAAATTACTTAAAAGGTGAGTTTAAAACCACATAATGGCCAATTTGAAGAAAGAATTTCATTTGTTGTTATCATTTGAAAATCTTCAATTGATATCTTCTGATAAAATAATTTTACTTATTTCTAGAATATAAGCTGGAGAAATACACAACTTTAAGTCATTGACCTAAAAAATGGACACCTACAGCCAAGAGCTGAGCACTCTTCTCAGTAAATGCTTTATCACAATTTAGGCAGAATAGAAAATGAAATTCTGAGTTACAAAGCTATTAATAAAAGTCAATCTCAGAGTGTTCTAATGTTTCAGAAGTATCCTCATTGATTTGTTTTGCTTATATTTACTTTCAATGTATGCAAATATTACTGTATGAGAACATATAAAAATTTAAAATATTCTTTAGGAATAAAGTGTCTAATTGATAGAAAATAGTGTAACATAGTATAATTTACATCATTTCCTCATCCTCCCCCTATATATATTGAACAACAATGTATTTAAAAGTCAATAGCATCTGAACTTTGATGAAATATAATATGTTCTAAGAATTGTGCTACAAAATTTCCAACTATCATTTTACTATATCCTTACAATTATATATACTACTGTTTTTCAGATGTGTCAAATGAACCACACATATTAAGTCAATTTTTCATTATCCTACATCTAGAAATTGGCAGAGTTTTATTAGGGCCATATCTGACTGATTACAAGACTCCTGCTTATTATTATGATGGCAGTATATATCAACCTTCAGTGTACTAAATTGTCACCCAGACAGCTTGGTAAATTTAGGCTGCTGAACTATTTCTTAAGATACTCTGCTTCCATAAGTATAGCATAGTC
>PVHX01025943.1:0-21535 GCA_004024805.1 Geosciurus inauris | reverse complement strand
AAAAAAAAAAAAAGAATTTTGCAGCTGATTGCGGTGGTGCATGCCTGTAATCCCAGCATTTTGGGAGGCTGAGACAGGAGAATCACAAGTTCAAAGCCAGCCTCAGCACTGGCGAGGCACTAAGCAATTCAGTGAGACCTTGTCTCTACATAAAACACAAAACAGGGCTGGGGATGTGGCTCAGTGGTCGAGTATCCCTGAGTTCAATTCCTGGTACCAAAAAAAATATTTTTTTAAATGCACATGCTAAAGCCCTAACCCCTCAAACCCCCAATACTTCAGAAACTGTGTACTTGGAATAGAGCTTTTAAAGGGATGATAAAATAAAAATGAGGTCATCAGGGTTGATCTTAAGCCAATATGACTGATGTCCTTATAAGAAAAGATTCAGACACAGAAAAGATCAAATGAAGACATGAGGAGAAGACCACCATCCACAAGTCAAAGAGAAAGGCCTGGAAGACACTGACCCTACTGGGTGCAGTGGCTCACACCTGAAATCCCAGTAGTTTGGGAGGCTGAGGCAGGAGGATTACAAGTTCAAAGTCAGCCTCAGCCTCAGTCTATAATTAACACCCACATACACACATATACACATGCAACACACACACACACAAACATACACACAGGTAACACTATGCAAACTAACACAAGATATATAAAATCTGCTATGAGTAGCTGTTGAATTTTCTCCTCTGGGCTACTTTTTTATTGATCAAAATTTTTGTGCTCAACATTTCTATTACTTCTATTTTAATATTAATTACTATATACCTCAATAATGAACTATATACCTCAATAATTAACATACAACATATAACATATAAAACCTACATAGTTTTATTAAATACATAACTCAAATCTATAAATATAGAAATAAGCTATGTTCTCTAGTGAGGAATTACTAACCCAAAATGCTCACAGTCCTTGGTGGACACTGTGAATCCTGAGTCCATGTCTGGGCATCTGTCGCTTTATTAAACACTTATGGTATCCTGATAGTCATAGTAGTGGCTGCCCAAAAAGGTGGGCCAAAGAAAGGGAAAATGAAATCCTCCCTGTCGTGTCCATATAAATTGTGTAGAGTTTATGTAATTGAAAAGCATAGAAATCATAAAATAAAATAAGCACTATTTCTTATTATATTTCTTTTCTTTTTTCTTTAGGTACCAGGGATTGAACCCAGGGGTGCTTGGCCACTGAGCCCCATCCCCAGCCCTATTTTGTGTTTTACGTAGAGACAGGGTCTCACTGAGTTGCTTAGTGCCTCGCCAGTGCTGAGGCTGGCTTTGAACTTGTGATTCTCCTGTGTCAGCCTCCCAGAGTGCTGGGATTACAGGCGTGCGCCACCGCACCAGGCTTTATTATATTTTTTAACTGTAAAAATTTGCCTTGTTTCAATTCCCTTCTTCATTTTGTAATACAGTGACATGTTGCGGCTCAATGACATCCTGAAATGACGGAAAAACCTGGGGGCTAAGTATTGCTTTTAGTCAGACAAGTTCTGAGGTAGGCAGTAATGATGCTCCGCACAGGCAGCAAGAGGACATTTCCTCCACGAACCTCTACCACACTGTGTTGACAAGTTGTTATGCAATTACATGTTTTCTGGGTTCTACTTGTAAAATTTTTCAGGACCTTTTTTTAAAAAATCACAAACAAAATTGCAAATGAACATGACATGTTTTTGTCCAACAGGATATGAAAAAATATAAAAATCTAAGAACCTTAGATCTTAAAATCACAACTACCACTTCCCAGTTCTGACATAAATTATTGGTTTTCTGTGATGTTATGGAAGAAAACTCCCCAGCAGATGGAACTGTGTGCTTTGTAGAGAGAAGACAATGGCTAATCCAATGAAATGTTGGGTACAATTCTATAGTTGCCTTGTTATCTGTTTTGTTTCTTGGTGCCTATATTTTGGCTACTTACCCTATACTCTTTCATAGAGTCTACAGAATTGGTGACCTAAGAAGCCAGCTGCCTCCCATGACAATCACTACCACATTCCCCAAATGCTTAATACCAGACCACAGTAGTAGCATTCAAAACTTCACTCTTTCTTCTTCTTTTCTCTCGATTTGCAATATTTAATGGCTACCTATTGGAGCCACCATTAAGGAAAGTTTATACACGAGACCCTGACTCTCTGGAATTCTAAAATCCTGACTCGTCAGTCTAATGCTGGTCCTATTTTGGCTGGCTGTAAGTTTAAATGTACTATTTAATTTATCTCCATGAAAGCTATGTGCACTTCCTAGAACCACAGGTATTTGGTTCATAGGCAAAGTCTCAGATCATCTAACTCTGCAGCATAGTTTATACAATTCCCTCACCTCTCAAAGGCTCTCTCAAATACTGTGGTCATCTAGGTAAACAAGTAGCAATTACCAATTCAATGTTTACAAGATTAGACCACAGGATAGAAAAATCAAAACATCAAATCTGATGTTAGACTAAACTTCACTGTGCTTCAGGGTAAATCTCACTAATGGACAAGTATCTATGCTTTTATGACTACGTAGGTTAATGGCCAGACTAAGCCAATAATCTCCAGTTTCCGCTGTGGCTGCAAGGCCATGTAAGTCAAGGGCCTTGTCTTCCTGTCCCTTATTTCCCCCTATTTAACATCAAGAGTACTTGTTAGGGTCTGAATCTGGAATGTTCCCCAAAAATTGATTGGTATAATGTTTGGCCTCTAGTGCAGCAATGTTCAGAGGTGGGGTTTGGGGGAAGTAACTGGATCGTGAGGTCTCTGATCACATCAATGGATTAATCCATTGATGACTTCATAACTGAATGTGATGGAAACTGCAGGAGGTGGCGACCAGGTGGAGGAAGTAGGTCAGTGGGGACATGTCATATCCAGCCCTTCCTCATTCTTCCTCCCTCTCTCTTTCTCTCTCTCCTTCTCTCTCTCCTCCTCTGCTTGCCGACGGCCATAAGGGGATCAGCTTTGCTCTGCTGCTTGCTCCTGCTCTGTAGTTCTTACTGACCGCAGTCCCTTAGCAACGGGGCCAAGAGACCAGGACTGAAACCTCGGAAACTGTGAACTAAAAGAAACCTTTCTTCCTCTAAGTTGATTTTCTAAAGTATTTTATCACAGCTTCAGAAAGCTAATTAACAAAGGACCCATTATAAAGGGGATGTTGGTTTGTCATTTCAGAAAACACACTTATGAACAAGGAATTTATTTCTAAGGTAAAAAGAAATCAAGACAGTCAGAAGATGGGATTTGGGAGAAAAAGAGAAACAGCAGGTACTCATCCAGCTACACACCTCCATGTTAATGGGAGAAATTTCATTCATTGAACGAGGTGTCTGTGTAAAGAGGGCCCTGATGATTCTTAACACACAGAAGAAACTTCCTGAAACAATACACTGTATCTATAAAGGCTAAACAGGGAATAGGCCGGGGGTGTAGCTCAGGGATAGAGTGTCTCCTTAGCCTGAGTGATGCACTGAGTTTCATCCCTAGCACAAGGAAGAAAGAAAAAAGGGAAGGAGAAAGAAAGGGAGAGGGGCTGGGGTTGTGGCTCAGTGGTAGGGCACTCGCTCAGCATGTGTGAGGCACTGGATTTGGTCCTCAGAACCATATAAAGATAAATAAATAAAGGTATTGTGTCCATCTACAAATTTAAAAAGGTTAAAAAAAGAACCAGGCGCGGTGGCGTGTGCCTGTAGTCCCAGCACTTTGGGAGGCTGAGACAGGAGAAGCACAAGTTCAAAGCCAGCCTCAGCAACGGTGAGGCACTAAGCAACTCAGTGAGACCCTGTCTCTAAACAAAACACAAAATAAGGCTGGGGATGCGGCTCAGTGGTCGAGTACACCTGAGTTCGATCCTCAGTACCAAAAAAAAAAAAAAAAAAATTAAAAAAAAAGAAAAGAAGAAATAGGAAATGGAGGCTGTTGATACAGTAGGGAAGAACCATTAGTAAAATGATTGATTAAATTTTTGTTCACATTTCTATCATGATAGATCATCAGTTACTGAAGCAATCCCCATGCTTTGATTATAGGTACATGTCTATAGAAATATTATTTATTCTTAAAAACAATCACAAAAGGGATTCATAGCCTTATTAGGTTGGATAAATAAGAATCAGTATAATTTGGAGAACAATCATAGGGCAAGGAAATGCAGTATTTATAACGGTTAGCTGAAAGTGAAGTTAAATATTATACATCTATGAAGTGGACCTTCAATATGAAGGAAAATACAAAAAAAAATTTTTGAAAAGTAATACTTTCAGGGACTACAATGCAGGATTCACTTTACTGAAATTAAATATACCATAGAGCTGAGTGTGGTGGTGCACACTTATAATCCTAGCAACTCAGAAGGCTGAGGCAACAGGTTCAGAGGTTCAAGGCCAGCCTGGGCAGTTTAGCAAGACACTATCTCAAAATAAAATTTGTTTAAGTCTGAGAGTGTAGCTCGGTATAGAGGACCACTGAGTTAAATCCCCAGTACTAGAAAAAAGAAGAGAATTCCTTATTGAGGGATGAGGGTGTAGCTCAGTGGTAGACTGCAGGCCTGGCATATAGGAGTTCCTGGGTTCCATCCTCAGCACTGGGGGGAAAAAAACCTTGTGGAAGGTCAAGGAACAAAGGCTCACAGATGAAGGGTTGTATCTCCCCTCCCCCAATCACAGTCACCTCTCTCCAGAAATGAGCTCTGCACTGACCCAGCCTGTGCATGGGAATCACAGACACGCCCACACACACTTGGCAAGTCTTGGCTTCCAGATTTATCAGCGTGGAGATTAGGCTTGGCCTGTCTCGCCAATTGTAGCTCCTTTCTCTGGTCAAACAATACTCGTGCTCTGACCCCATGCCCAGTCTTTGCCATTGGGCAGGTCGGCAGCACTGGGCAAGAGGACAGGTAGGGGCGATTGCAACAATGGGTTTTAAGTGTCCTTCCTGAAGGAGTACAGTTCTGAGGCACTGGTTAGGAAGTGTGCCTGGAATTGTGAGTCCCAAGACAGGTGCTCGTTTGCTCATTTTGGCCTATTGTGCAATTATCCTTTTTGTTTTGTTTTTCTAATAATAACTTTATTTCATTTTTTTATGAGTTACTGAGGATCGAACCCAGTGCCTCACACATGATAAGCAAGCGATCTACCACTGACCCAAAATTCCAGCTCCAATTTTTTTATTTCTTTAACATAGTAGCTTTCTTTGCAAGAGCTTCTGTCATTACTGAAAACTGTGACGCTAAAATAGAAAAACATGGGCAGAGCCGGGCGTGGTGGTGCACATCTGTAATCCCAGCACTTTGGGAGGCTGAGACAGGAGAATCGCGAGTTCAAAGCCAGCCTCAGCAACGGCGAGGCGCTAAGCAACTCAGTGAGACCCTGTCTCTACATAAAACACAAAATAGGGCTGAGGATGTGGCTCAGTGGTTGAGTACCCCTGAGTTCAATCCCCAGTACCAAAAAAATAGAAGAAGAAGAAAGAAAGAAAGAAAGAAAGAAAGAAAGAAAGAAAGAAAGAAAGAAAGAAAGAAAGAAAGAAAGAAAGAAAGAAACATGGACAGCTGTATGTCCATGGAAGATGATAATATTTTGCTAGGAATTAATAACAATAATAGCAAACACTTAAGTAACACTCATTGTGTACTAGGAATTGCCTGAAGTTCCTTCTATGTGTTACCTCTTTGCACCACTCAGCAATCCTATGAGGTTAGTTTTATGACCACACCTAGTGTGCAAACCCCTGAGTGAGCAAACCAAGCCACAGAAGGTTTAGGTAGCATGCCTAGCTATGAAGTTTGGCCCTTAACTGCTACACAATTTTGCTCCCTAGATTGTATATTTCTGAACAGGTCTCAGTAACAGCAATCATCTCATGCATCGATGGAAACCATAGTTCAGAACTCATTCTCCAAAAAATATGGCTGCCCCCAAATAGAAACACAAAAATACGAAAAAGGCTTTTGATCAGCTATGTATTTCCAATCATCTTTACTGTTGTCCTCTTTTGCAAGAAAAAAGAATGAGGGAAATGCATGCACATACATACATACAATAAAACATGAATTTTGAGAGATTTTAAGAAAACATGTGATTAGGTTAAAGACATGCAGTGGGTTATTTTCAGAAAAGTCTTACAAAAAGCCCAAACAACCCAAGTCTCTTCTAAAAAACATCTAATGTACTTTAATAACAGAAAAAGCCAGGCACAGTAGCCCACACCTATAATCCCAAGTTGGAGGCCAGTCTCAAAATAAAAAATAAAAGGATTGAGAATGATAAAGTGTCTCTCGGTTCAATACTCAGTACAAAATAATAATAATAATTACAAAAGAAAATAATTTAAGCCAGGTGCAGTGGCACACACATGTAATCCCAGCACTCTGGGAGACTAAGACAGGAGAATTCCGAGTCCAAAGCCAGCCTCAGCAACAGCGAGGTGCTAAACAATTCACTGAGACCCTGCCTCTAAATGAAACACAAAATAGGGCTGGGGATGTGGCTCAGTGGTCAAGTACCCCTGAGTTCAATCCCCAGTACCAAAAAAAAAAAAAAAAATTTATAAATATGCATCATTTATTTTTATGAAAACAGTTCTATTAATCATTGTTGCAAATATGAAATTATACATATATAATTTATATGCATATATATAATTATATTAATCTATATAAAAGTTCTGCACAAATGTCAAGCCACATGAGAGATTTACCTGAAATAAAGTAAAAGGACTGTTTTCCCCTTCCTGACCCTCTAATCTCATATTCCTAATATCAGGTAAAAGGGGCAGTTAACCTGTCTACTCAACTTTTGATATGCCAGAGTATTTTTTTTTTCTTTTTTTCTTTTGGTGCTGGGGATTGAACTCAGAGGTACTCAACCACTGAGCCACATCCCCAGCCCTATTTTGTGTTTTATGGGGTTTTTTTTGGTACCAGGATTGAACTCAGGGGTACTTGACCACCGAGCAACATCTCCAGCCCTATTTTTGGTGTTTTATGTAGAGACAGGGTCTCACTGAGTTGCTTAGTGCCTCACCCTTGCTGAGGCTGGCTTTGAACTCGCGATTCTCTTTTCTCAGCCTCTCAAAGTGCTAGGATTACAGACGTGCACCATCGAGCCAGGCCAGAGTATGGTTTTTATTTGTTTTGTTTTGGCTTGGCTTTGGGGGTCTTTGGAGGAGGGTTGTTTTTGTGTTTGCTGTGATATGTATCATCTGTATCAGAGTAGTTGAAATATATACAAGTAACTTAAAAAGTAATTATAACTGGATACTGGTGAAACTGTCACCACTTGTACCAAAGAGTAGATTCTGGGCCTGGGGATATATTAGGAAGGAGATATACCACTATGGACTTGGTCCATAAGAGCTCCCAGATGGGATTCCCTCTCCCTTCATCTGTTATTTGGATGACAAGGTACCAACGTGACTATATTGTTATGGATGCCATAGAAAAATACCATACATTGGGTGGCTTCAATGACAACTTTCTTTTCTCACAGTTCTGGAGTGAGAAGTCCAAGATCAAGATGTTAGCAGGCTGGTTTCTCCTGAGGCCTCCCTCCATGGCTGGCAGATGACTACCTTCTCTCTGTGTCCTTGCATGGTCTTTCCTTGGTGTGCCCACAACCTGGGCATCTCTTTACATGTCCAGATTTCCTCTTATTTTTATGAAGACACCAGAAAGATTGGGTTAGGGTCATCTTAAAGGCTAATTTTAACTTAACTGTATCTTTAAAGGAACTGTTTACAAACAGTCACTTTCTGACATACTGCAGGTTAGGTTTCAACATATGAATTTAGGGAAGACAAAAGTAAATGCCGAACGGTGACCTTGACATCAAAATACAGTGGAGCCACAGGATGAAAGGATGGTAGGTTCCAAATCACCCCTTGGGAAAGAATAGGGTAGAAAGCCTCTCACTGGAAGCCTCCGTATTGGAAATTAACTTTGGTTTTTTTTTAGGATTTGTTCTGAGTCAAGTTTAACATGCAAGATCTAAGCTATGCATGTGAATTATTGACTTTACAAAAGAAACAATTAAGAAATGAACTTCTAATTTTATGAAGCCACTTATGTTTTAAGATGGCTTCTGAAAGTTAGTCTAGGCTGACCACATCAAGTGAAAGAAAATCATTCCGTCCTCCACTCAAGTAACTAATCAAGTTTAATATAGTAGCTTCAGGTGATAAGAAGAGAGTATAGATAAAGAGAAATGATTCTAGAGTCTTATCCTCTAAGATCGATTTGGTGAAACTGACCATGCATGTCAGGTTCTGCAATGAACTGTCACCTTAATTAATGCTAAGTGGTATGAATAATTTAAATTAAGCTTTTGTTAAGAGGAAGAAATAGTTCTGGTTCTTAGGTGTGCCTGAAGGGATGACAGAATTAACACATCTGAATTAGTTCATTTGTAGCTATTTGGTAAAGTGATCAAGCCCCATACTCTGACAGCTCTATGATCTCTCCGGTGTCTGTCCCTGTGTAGCTACTAGAAAAGAGGCCTGCAGCACCCAATATTCTTCTGTTTATTAAACTAGGAAGGAATACAAAAAACTAGAAAGGCACCAAAAGCAGCTGACGGCGCCGGCTAGGTTGCTAAAAGGAGATCCCCGGGGAGAGAAGATGCTGAGTGAAGACTTGGGCTTCAGGCAAGCATTGCTCAGGGCCACCTCCCCTGAAGTAGCTGAACAGAGCCTGCAATCTACAGAGGCCCACAGAAGCTCGCCCACAGCTTCCTCAGGCTTGGGACTAACAGTGATTGTGACAACAGACCACCTGGTCCCCTTGTCTCCAGAGTCACTGAACTCCTCCCCTTTTCAAGTCTTTTGGTTCTTGGACAACATTATCTAATCTTCAGTTGTGGGAAAACTGAGCCTACTTGGCCATCTACTTTTTCAAATCTTTCACATCTTACATCTGGTTGTTGGTTTTTGAAACTAAGAACCCAAAGTTTTAATTCCTGTTTCTCTGATTCTGCTGTGACAATTCTCCCTGGAGGCAACAGATCTTGGTCTCTGTCTGCTCAACAGCAGGAGGTTCATGGAGTAACAGGGAATATCACACACACCAAAAATGCAGTTACTACATCAGAGCATCTTCCTGCCACACTATCAAAATAAAGAGCTGGAAAGATGTCACCCTGGCTTATGTTTGGTTGAAGGAGGAAACAATCAAAATACCACATGTTATCTATGAAAGCATTTCTAGCCAAAGGCAATCTGTCCTTCTGTGGGAATCCTTGGCAGAGAATCAGATGGGATGATGTGGTTGTACTGTACTTGACAGAGAGGTTGCCTGCTATCAGGTGAAATGAAACTCCCCTTAGAGACAAACAAAACTTATGGTTACCAGGCAGGCACTGGTGTCCTCTTACAAACAAAGTATGGTCATGTTTAGTGGCATTCCAAAAGCATATATCATCTGGGGTGCTCAGGTCAGACCTAAAGCTATGGAGAAGGATTCTGCTGTTTAAATTACAAGGTAATATAGAGCAAGGTTTAGAAATAATACATTTGACATGGAATAATACATTTGACATAGAATTAATTTGACATAGACCAGGTAATCATCCTTGAGTTTAGAACTAGTCACATATTAACATGAGCAAACAAAGCAGTACTAAGAGCAATTTTTCTTCACTGCTGCAATACAAGGGAATATGAGCAGAAATGAGATGAAATGAGGATTGGTTAATCTACATAATTAAAATACTCTTGAAATTACATTAATACATGAGAATGTTTTTAAATGTGTTGAGTGATGTTTTTTCTTTTTTTTTCCACTGTGACTGCCATTATAGATGATTTCTCCTTTCTTCCCCACCGTGGTCTGTATTTTAAATGTTTTCATATTAAAAATTTAATTTTAGGAGGGCAGACTGGGTTGAGAATGAACTTCAGGAAATCTAATGTGGGCTAGCCCCTGTCATCTGCCAGGTTATTGATCCTTGGAATACAGCAATGCGTGAAAGCACCAAGGTTCCTGGCCTTGGGGACCCACATTTTAGAGGGGGGAATCAGGCTATTAAAAAAGCAGCAAATCTGTTTGTCAAGTGGTGAGTTAGAATAAAGCAGGGCTGGAGTTCATGAGTGACAAAAGGGAATACAACTTCTTTTTCTTTTTTTTTTTTTTGGTACCAGGAATTGAACTCAGGGGTACTCTACCACTGAGCCACATCCCAGCCCTGTTTTGTGTTTTATGTAGAGACAGGGTCTCACTGAGTTGCTTAGCGCCTCACAGTTGCTGAGGCTGGCTTTGAACATGGCAGTCTCCTGTCTCAGCCTGCCAAAGTTGTGGGATTTACAGGTGTGAGCCACTGCACCCAGCTGCAATTTCTTTAGAACTCAGATAAGGCTCCTCTGACGAGTTGGCATCTGCACCAAGCCTGAAGTCAGGACAGAGCAGGGGGCCAGGGAGGAGGCCGGTATCCAATCCAGGTGAGGGATGATGGTGGCTCTGAATGAACGGAACAGAAAAGAGTCATATTCTACCTATATTTGGAAGGTAAAGTTGCCAGGATTTGCTGATGGAGTGACAAGATGTGAGATGTCCAGAAAAAGAGGTGTTGTGGCCAACATTGCTCCAGAACCCATTCTGCTAAAATCCAGAAAGACAAGTGAGGTTTTGCTTTTGCAGCACCTGCCGCTGTTCGACACCCTGTCTCATCCTTTCTCTTATCTGGATTCATTACTGTCTTGTTATCTCCACTTCATAGCTGAAAAAAAAGGTATCCCAGACTACATAAACCAGTCACAATTCCAGCACTGGGGAGGGAGACAACTGAGACTAGCATGAACATTTTCCAAGTTATCTGAGTAATTCTAGAGGCTTTGATCCCTCGATAACATGGACGACATGTTTCGGCATTGTATTCTCCACTGTGCCCAGCAAAGCAGCTGGGATATTGTGTACCCTCACTGAATGAAGTCCCCACAGGCAGCTAGCTGTATTGTGAAGCTGAGGACACAGGCTTTAGACCCAGACCAATCTGAGCTCTGTCCCCACCTCTGCATTTAGTACCCTGCCTTTGAGCAGCTTCCAAACCTCCCAACCTTCAATTTTCCACTTTGTTAAAAAGGAAAAAGGAAGAAAGGGGAAGGAGGAGAAAAGAAAAGAAACAAAGAAATGGGGATAATCATCCTTAGCCCTCAGAGTTGTTGGCAGGATGAACTGAAATCATATTCACAAAGCACTTAGTCCAGGAGCTGGCCCACATCAAATCATCAGAAAGTGTAAACTATTATTAAAACAAGAACCCAGAAACTATTTAATCTCCCAACACTTTATTTCCTACCCAACCGGTTTAGAAGACCCTGTAGCTTAAAATAGAAACCCTGGGGAGGTCTCTTCTGTTCAACCACACTGGACCCCGCCCTGCCAGGCCTGCGAAGTTGGCTGAGGAACGCAGTTGAGTCATCCCAGCTGCTGGCAGGGCAATTTTAAGTCCCACGGGCCATGTCCCTGACCAGACCCACAGCACACCCACATCCAGCTTTCCTGTCTGTAGAGAGAGAAATGGCAAGTGGGAGGCCATGTGTGTTTCTGGGCATCTGGGCAATCAGCTGTGGCATGACCATCTTGTCTGGGTCCCTCCAAGCCTGGGCTTGTGTATCAGTGTCAGAGAGATGCCTGGCTTATAGGTCAGTCTACAGAGAAAAGCAGAGGTGCCATGTGAGTCACTAGGTTAACTTTATGGTAGTCAGTTAAACAGTTAGCGCCATATCCGACAAAAGAAACTAAAACATTTTTCAGTCCTACTAACTTACAGTCCTATTAACTTACCCAGTCCCTCGATCCCCTTCACTGAGTCATAAAAAAAAAGACAAGCCAGGCGCGGTGGCACAAGCCTGTAATCCCAGCACTTTGGGAGGCTGAGACAGGAGAATCGCGAGTTCAAAGCCAACCTCAGCAGCAGCGAGGTGCTAAGCAACTCAGTGAGACCCTGTCTCTACATAAAACACAAAATAGGGCTGAGGATGCGGCTCAGTGGTCGAGTGCCCCTGAATTCAATCCCCAGTACCAAAAAAAAGAAAAAAAGCAAGGAACGCCAGGCACTGGCAGCTGAAGCTGGAGGAGGTGAGGTTTCAGTGGCACCTTGGCACTGCTAACGCCTTGATTTCTCCAGAATTGTGAGAGGAAAAATGCCTGTTGTGTAGGGACAGGGTCTCACTGAGTTGCTTAGCACCTCACCATTGCTGAGGCTGGCTTTGAACTTGGGATTCTCCTGTCTCAGCCTCCCAAAGTGCTAGGATTACAGGTGTGCGTCACCGCACCCAGCTTCTTCTTGATTATTCTATCTTTTTATCTCTAATGTCAAATAATTCTTGGTACACATAGTCCAAAATTATTTTATGGATGAATGAATGAATGGATGAGTGAATAAATGAATGAAAGCCTTTTTGCCAAGTGAAGGAGGGGTAAAAAAAATAGACTATATCTATGTTATGCCTGTAGAAACTTATAATCAAGTTGAAGAGGCAGGCCTAAAATAGATTAAGTGTTGGATCATCATAAACATGTGCTGTAGAACTATAAAAGATAGCATGTCCTTTCTGATCAGGGCAATCTGTGAAAAGACTCCTCAGAGGAAATGGATTTGGACACAGGCCTTCAAGGGTAACAATGTTTCAGCAGCAAAAAAAAAAAAAAAGAAGAAGAAGGGAAGAAATCCAAAGCTGATGAAACGTATAAACAAAACCTAGAAAGAAATAGAAGAAATCTAGGCAGGGAGAGGAGCCAGATGGAGATGCAAAGCGAGAGTCAAGTAGCTTAAAGAGGCAGGACATGTGAGGTCATTTCTCTTGAATGGCATGGTTGAAAGCAGAACTTGGTGCAACTGACATTTAAAGAACCAGAGGGAAGAGGAACTTGCTAAGAAAAGTAAAGACTGGCGCACATGGAGTCATGTGCTAATTACATAAGTTTGAGGAGAGCGGTGATGCTTAGAGGGTAAGCATGATGCAATACAAAAAATAGATATAAAGGCCTTGGCATGTGGCCATGAGACCACCAGTGACCTTTAAGAAAGCAGTAACTATGGGGAACAAATGGAGATGGATGGTAGATATCAAGATTACAGAACATTTGAGGAAGTCAACCAAGAAAACCAGTGCTGAGAAACAGTACCAGTGATAACTTGCTGGACTTTCTTGCCAAGACTTCTGAATCACTGGTGATCCTGATCATGAAATAAATCAGGTGATAGAGAAAGCGACACATTTCTTTATTTTTGAAATAAAACAGAAAGGACCCTCCCTGACCTTGTTCTTGTTTCCAGTGAACACCCTCTTGGTTGTAAGTGTTCCTTCTGGACCATTTACAACTCCTTCCTCTGACTATTCTGATTGGTGTCCACTCCACTGTCAAGCGCATGTGCAAGAGGGCTGCTTTTCTCATCTCTTCACTCAGCAGGAGCTTAACAACTCCAGGAACAACCATGACAAACTTTGGTTTTTAGAAACTCCATAATCTTCCCAAATGTCTTTTTAAAAAAAAATATTTATTTATTTTTATGTGGTGCTGAGGATCAAACCCAGTGCCTCACACATGCAAGGCAAGCACTCTACCACTGAGCCACAATCCCAGCCCCTCAAATGTCTTTTTTCAGTAAACTTTTACTGGGAACTCACTAACTGCCAGGCCCTATGAACCATGGGGGTAGGGACAGTGTTAAGAAATTATCCCCTTCTCACCAATGAGTCAAAAGTGGGAAAAAGAGAAGTAGGGCATAGTTTATTTAGATGAAGATCCTCAGAATAAAATCTGCTGAAAAACACATGTGAAATCACATTGTAGCCATGCAAGAGTGACCAATGACCCTGATTTGCCCAGAACTGAGAATGTGTTCAGGACATGGGACTTTCAATTTTAAAACCAAGGTCGTCCCATGAAACTAGGACCAAAGAACTTTCCAGATCCTTCAGAGATGAAACAATAAAATGCTAACATAGAGCCAAGGGCTCATATCTATGACCCACTTGGAATATTTTTCAAGAGAATTCAGGCGTAACTGTAAAATGATTTGGGTGGAAAATTATGAGCGAGTATGTTTCTAAACAGGTACATACACTTCTCAATCTAGCCATCCAATTCTAACAGTAGTGTGGTTTGCAGGAGCATGCACACATGCCTTGCTACTGCCCTTCTTCCTCATTGAAGTTAATTTAAAGATGCATCATCCTGGCCGGGTACTTTCCAAGGCCCCACTGAAGGTCACTGGTCCCACAGCTGCTAAGGACTCATCTGTAAAGAATTAGCCGACTTCCTTACATCTTTTTATAACTTCACATAGAAAGCTAACATTTTAGCCATGATTGGGTAATTCTCAGAAACCTGTTCCTTTTTTTTTTTTTTTTTTTTTGGTACTGGGGATTGAACTCAGGGGCACTCGACCACTGAGCCACATCCCCAGCCCTATTTTGTGTTTTATGTAGAGACAGGGTCTCACTGAGTTGCTTAGTGCCTCGCCCTTGCTGAGGCTGGCTTTGAACTTCTCCTGTGTCAGCCTCCCCAAGTGCTGGGATTACAGGCATACACCACAGCACCTGGCTCCTGTTCTTTTTAATATGACATTACTAAACCTTCAAAAGGAGCCTTTCTCATTTCAGTAGCAAGTGCTGTTTTGTGTAGCATATGTTATCTTTTTCAGATAGAAAAAGGGGGTATTTTTTTAAAATATTTTTTTAGCTGTGGATGGACACAATATCTTTATTTATTTATTTTTATGTGGTGCTGAGGATCGAACCCAGTGCCTCATGCATGCAAGGCAAGCGCTCTACCACTGAGCTACAATCCCAGCCCCAAAGGGGTATTTTTTGTTTCGTTTTGTTGGAGTTATTTTTTGGGGGGGATTGTTTTGTTTTGTTTTGTTTGGGGTTTTTGTGGGTTTTGTTGTTGCTTGGTACTGGGGTTTAAATACAGGGGTACTCTACCATTGAGTTACATCCCTAGCCCAAGGGGAGTGTTTTTTGTTGAACTGATAAATGGGTATGTTTCTGGGAGACAAAGCATCTGCAAATCCCTTACTAAAAACTAACCTTTGTAAAACCAGAGTATTTCGTAAGTCAGCCACCTGTTGATGCTTGCCCCTCCCTCAACACTTGTGCATAATGAATCATCATCCTGGACTGGTTGAATTAGATGTTCTTTTTTTTTTTTTTTTTTTTTTTGGTACTGGGGATTGAACTCAGGGGTACTCGACCACTGAGCCACATCCCCAGCCCTATTTTGTGTTTTTTATGTAGAGACAGGGTCTCACTGAGTTGCTTAGCACCTCGCCAGTTGCTGAGGCTGGCTTTGAACTTGCGATTCTCCTGTCTCAGCCTCCCTAAGTGCTGGGATTACAGGCTTGAGCCACTGCACCCAGCTGAATTAGATGTTCTTCATTGGTTTTTTTATTGTTTTTTTTTGTTGTTGTTGTTCATTTATTTTCTAATAGTGGCAACAATTTTTTCTTCCTTCCTAACTTCTGCCTGGACTTCATGGAACTAGGCAGATCTGGTGAGGCAGTGATAAACAAAATTACTGTTGCGACCCACCGACTGGCCTCTTTCAATCCCTTTCTTTTTCACTTACAAATAGCTCCAACAGGTCTGTCTCAGTAGCTGCTGTGTTGGCTTTAGCTGATAAAAGCCAGCCAGTGGGCAGTGTATCTTTCAGAATTAATTCTGTCCTCCACCACAAACCCCTCCCAAGAATGGGAGGAGGAATTACCTTCCCTGGCTGACTCACTCTGGCTTCTTAGGATGGAATAATGTGAGAGGGTTGACCTAGGTCCTCATTTTATTTATTTGTTTATTATTTAGCAGTACTGGGGATTGAACCCATGGGTACTCTACCACTGAGCTACATTCCCAGCCTTTTTTATTCTTTATTTTGAGACACGGTCTTGCTAAATTGCTGAGGCTGGCCTTGAACTTGCAATCCTCCTGCCTTAGTCTCCCAAATGGCTGGGATTACAGGAGCATGCCACTGCACAACCTCTAGGTCTCATTTATTGCTGGAAATTGGAAAGGCGCCCTGTCCTGGAAGAATGTGAATGGGACCTACGTTTATCAATCTTTTTTCATGTATCAGCTAAACTTAATAATCAGCTTTGTACCCTCAGAAAATCTAGAGATGTAAAACTTGGCTACACTTAATGAGGTGCTGGGAGAGAAACAAACCAGCCTTGCTCTGGATTAGGAACTTTCCCCCAACCCCACAGCGGGTGGGAGGCAGGTGTTTTGTAATAGGTAGAGAAGACAATTTTGAAGACTGAGAGGCCCAAGTTTAAATCCTGTTTGTTCTGCTCATTTGCAAATTGACTTTGGGAAAATTGCAGATTCTCTGAGGCTCCTTCCTCAAATAAGAACAGTGCCAGAGCGGTGGCATATTCCTATAATCCCAATGATTTGGAAGGCTGAGGCAGGTGGATCATAAATTTGAGGCTAGCCGCAGCAACTTAGTGGAAACCTGACTCAAAATAAAAAATAAAGAGGGTTGCAGATGTAGTTCAGTGGTAAAGCACCTGAGTTCAATCCCAGTACCAAAAAACTTCCTTCCTTTCTTTCTCTGCTCCCCCTCCCCGCACCCCCCCTTTCTTTTTTGGTGCTGAGGATTTGAACCCAGGGCCTTGTGCATGTGAAGCAAACACTCTACAACTCAGCTATTTTCCCAGCCCCACCTCCACAGTTTTTAAAATGAGAAATATAATTAACCATACCTTCTGAATAGGAGTGTTCTAAACACTGAAATAATAAAATTAAGATTCTAAAGTAACTTGTACATCACAGATGATCCGTAAGTAGCATTTATCTTGTGAAAGTTTTGTTTTTATGAATACAAATGTAAAGAAGCAGCGTCAACACCCTGCAGATGAATATAACTATGGCTCTCAAGGAAAAAAACAAAAGCAGTTTGGATGTGACTTTTGTCCTCCAAATTAAGAAATTCTCACAGTGGGGTGGGGGGCAGGAGGAGAGTTTCAAGAGTCCCCACTTGAAAAACTGTTCTTCTATGCAAAGCTAGCCTTACTCAAATCCAAAATAACCAGACAGAGCATTTTCCCCCTTTTCTTGAGGAGGTATTATGTAAATCAAGACCCGGATTTTTATGTGCATACATGCAAGGGGCTTTGGTCATTTAATGTTCTACACAGGATAAAAATAAGTGGTTTGGCATTACTAAGAGTTTACAAATTAAAAGCAGATGTCCTCATCAAGGGAAAACTGACACTTCCCCTCCAGCTTTACCACCACCCCATCACAATCCTTTGAGGAGTTTCATTTTAGCCTAATTGTCTTTGCTGGGCAAGATCCTCCATTGGTTCATAAGAAAACTAATCTCGAATCCTCCTTCTTCAAGGAAAAGTTGACTGACATTTTTTGGACACTGACTATGAGTTGGACACAATATATATTCTCATCTCATTGGATTTTCATGATGGCTTGAAATAGATATATTTAACATTTTATAAAAGAACAGAGATCAAGTATTTATCCAGAGTCACACAGTAAGTGGCAACATGACAGTCTAATTCCAAAGCCAGAAGCAATGACAATTTGTGAAAAGATAAACCTTATGGTTTTGAAAACAGCTGAGTGAAGATGTGAGGTTGGAAATGGGCAAAACTCATAAATTTTATTTGAGATCACATTGAGAGAACATGATGAAAAGAATAGAAGCTTCTTCCTAAACCACGAGAATTATGAAATGCCTGTAATCCCAGCACTTTAGGAGGCTGAGACAGGAGAATCGCGAATTCAAAGCCAGCCTCAGCAAAGGCGAGGCACTAAGGAGCTCAGCGAGACCCTGTCTCTACATAAAACACAAAAAAGGGCTTGTCGTGGGGCGCAGTGGCGCACACCTGTAATCCCAGCACTTTGGGAGGCTGAGACAGAATCGAGAGTTCAAAGCCAGCCTCAGCAACTGGTGAGGCACTAACAACTCAGCGAGACCCTGTGTCTAAATAAAACACAAAATAGGGCTGAGGATGTAGCTCAGTGGTCAAATACCCCTGAGTTCATTCCCTCGTGCCAAAAAAAAAGGAATTATGAAGAGGCTATTTGCACACTGTATGCTGTGCTATTCTATTCTATTACTCAATCCAATCCCAAACTCGGGTCCTTTGCACTGTGCAGTTTCCAATCACTGAGAGCATAAGATACACTATATGCATGGGTTGAGGAGGACTGGAACATTCCAATAATAAATTGGTTAGTAAAGGAATGCTAAATCTGGATCTATAGTTCTTGTCAACTTCCTCTTTTCTCTGGGGTTTTGAGGAATAACATATTTGAGGAAAGATCATAATAGTACTTCACTTTGAATTTGTCAAAATGATTTCTCAAAGTCTTTAAAAGGGAACCTAAAGTTAGTGCCTGAGTTGTATTGACAAAGGTTTTGCTCTTTAACTGTGACATCTTACCAGGGAATATTCAACTAATTACACAGCAGGGTGTGTCCTGTCAGGTGACCCTCATCTATTTTCAGCCACATATAAGTAGCTCTCAGTGTTACCACTGCCCACTGCCAAGGGAACCAGGCTCAGGAGAATTTCTCACTTGCAAGAAAACACCTACAAATCTACCACCGAAATTCCCAGTTTAGAATCAATGCCTCCGGGCTGGGGCTGTAGGTCAGTGGTAGTGGTAGAGCACTTGCCTAGCATGTGCAAGGCCTTGGGTTTGATTCCCAGCACTGAAGAAAGAAAGAAAAGTGTCTGCATATTGGGAGAATTCAGAAAATGATTTTTTTTTTCCTTTTCATACCCCACTCTCCTGCTTCTTTTGGCACTCTTCCTTCTGAAGCTGTCTGAACTGAGGGCAGGAGCAGGGGCTCACAGGACGGGGGGTGCGGAGATTCAGACCCCTTTGCCATATACCATTTTCTAACTCAAACCAGAAAGAACCTGAAGGATGATCTGGGTCTCTTGATCAGAGAAACTCTGATTCAGAGTTACTCATTGCCAATGTCACACAGCTCACCAATGGCTTTATATTACAAGTCCAACTTCAGGATTCCAAAATACAATGCTTTTTGCATGACATGGCTTTCAGTCATCACTGTTTTTAGGATGTCATTTATCTTCCTGATGCTTTGCCCCCTCTGACAAAGGGCTGAGAAGTAGCACAGGATTCTCATCATTTTTGTTGTCCCTGACCAAGGACTGGGGGAGGAGAGGTTGCAGTCATTAGGAGGAAGGCTAGACCCCAAATCACAGCACGCAGGGTCCTTTGACTTAAGAACTAATTCTGAGTAAATACACCATAACTTTTCAAGTATACATAAGAGGTTGTTTTTAAAAATACAAATGCTAGCTGGGTGCGGTGGTACACGCCCATAATCCCAACCACTCAGGAGGATGAAGCAGGAAGATCCCAAGCTTGAGGCCAGCCTTAGCAATTTAGCGAGTTCCTGTCTCAAAATAAAAGGGCTCGGGATGTGACTCAGAGGTAGAGCGCCCCAGGGTTCAATCCCTTCTATCGCAAAAATAAAAAATAAGTTTTTGAAACCCGTGCCTGTCTTCATGTGTTAACGCCTGCATTTTAGCAAAACAGTTCTGTTTATGTGGAGAGGCTGCACTCTCGCAATACCCCTCAAACGCAATCATGCAGATTGACCCCGCCCTTTCTAAAGCCAAACTCCCTCTCCCCTCCCCATCCAGGAGCCTCTCCCTCCTCCCCCTTCCACTGAAGGGAAGTAATTTACATTCCACGAGGTCTGCCAACTCCTTCGGAGGGCAGGGTGGAGTAAAGATGTGGCTCCTAGATCTAAGCTACAAACCAGCGGTATCTTCCAGTTCTCACACTCGTAACAGGAAAGCCACCGAGTTACCTCTACTTCTGCAAGAATAGCTTCTGATGAAGCAATCCTTCTGTGCTAGCGCTGGGCACAGAAGCGTGGTCACCTGAACGCGGGAGCTCCTCTGGCCAGGCCAGACGGAGGCAGTGAGGCAGTGATGCACTAGATCGTGAATTTCAGGCGACTTTTATCTCAAGGGCATTCACGCGAGGCGCTCAGTATTCCTCCAGGGCTATGACTGGTATTAACGTCCAATTTTTTTCTACTATTTCCCTTCCCAAGGAAAGTGCAAGCCCCTTGACGGCAGAAATCAGACCAAATGCACCTTATTCTCTGCTCCTACCACTTAGTGGCAGAGAGGTGTTGCCGCCAAGCGATGTCTGCTCCTGGAAGTCAGCTAAAGTATTTTGGATTGATGATAAACACTTCCGTAGCTCACAAGTTGAAAAAAATAAACACACAGAAGAATGGTGATAAATTTTAATTGTTCATTGCCACAGTATTAACTTTCATATGTACATATAAATAGCTGCAGACCATAAATACCCACATGGCAAAACATTTGCCTCTAGGCAAAAAAAAAGAAAAACAAATTTTTGCAATAAACAAGACTTAATACTGAAGATACACAGATGCTGAGGTAATTTTGCATCTAAGGTCCTACTTCTCACCCTAAGAACTCAAGTAGTTGAGACCCTTGTCTCACAACAAAAATGCAATACATGTTTTCAAACCAAAGGAAAAATAATTATAAATAGGTACAATAAATAAAATTCCTAACAAATTCAATCATGGCATTATTCCTTTTTAGGTATTTTTAAATTTTATTTTTAATTGATAAAATTGTATATATTCATGGGGTACAATATGTTTAATACATGGATACACTGTAGAGTAAGAACCAATAAAACTCCTTTAGTTATTTTGAAATGTCTATTAACTAGTCACCTGGTTACACAACAGAAGACCAGAACTCATTTCCAACTATGTACTCTTTCCCCCACCCCACCCCTACTTCCCCAACCAGGTTTAGGTATCTGGTAATCACCACCCCACTGTCAGAATTTGACTTTGATCAATTAAATGTAAGATCAAAGGGCACTGAGTCTCTGTGCATGTCCTCTAGATTCACCCCATTCACTTTAAAAAATGATAGCATTTCCTTTCCTTTGTTAAGGCCCAATAATACTCATTGTGTTTATATACTACTTTACTGCAATCCTCCCTTGGACACAGGCTGTTTCCATGTCTTGTCTATTGTAAATAATACTGCAACAGAGGAGTGCAGATAAAACCCTCAGCATACTGACTTCCATTTCTTTGGATATATACCAGTAGTGGGGTTGCTGGATCACACTGTAGTTCTGTTTCTTAAGGAAATCTCTATACCATTTTCCAAAATGGCTGTACTAACTTTAATTTACCACAAAAGGTAGATCAAGTTTCCTTTTCTCCACATTTCACCAGCACTTATCTTTCACCTTTTTGAAAATAAACAATCTAGCAGGTATAAGGTAATAGCTCGTTGTGGTTTTCATTTCTCAGAATCTTATACTGATGACACTCTTCAAAGAACCCACATATTACTCTAATGAAAATTATACAGATATCCATATATATACACATACATCTCTTCATATATGTATGACATTTTTATTCTGGATGAGAAATATCTGTTTCTCTTCTTTTTTGAGAATATCCCAATTATGAAAATGTTCTAATTTCTTTTAAAAGAAAACTTTTTGGAGGACGCACACTGACAACTG
>PVHX01025942.1:0-21537 GCA_004024805.1 Geosciurus inauris | reverse complement strand
TTCCCAAATTACATTCCACATTCCCATCTAATTGAAGGCAACACATTCTCAAAGATGGCCAAGCCTCCCTGCAGCCTTCAACTCTCTTGATCACCAGTTAGTTACCTAGTGGGTCAGTGTGAGCCCACAAACACAGATATGGAAACCATTGCTTGGAAACTCACCTTCTCTTGCAGCAAGTGCTCTGGCATTTTGGCTCCTGGATACTGCGATGACATTCCTAAGGCTGAGTTTGCCAAGTGGAATTCTATATGGCCAGAACAGAAGGTGGACTTCTGTTCCAGGGCTTGCCTGTAGAGCAGCAATTCTGTGCTGTGCTCTGAACACTTCTGTAACCTCACAGGAGTGACGCTGTCCACGCTGGACCTTGCTGTGTGTGTTATCTCCCTGAGATGAGGATTTAAAGGCTACAGCTGGCAGTGGTTGATATTGTCCCATACCCCCTCCACCTTTTATCTTCTGCCAATAAGGGGCAAGGTGCACAGAAGCTGTCTGGCTTAGGCAGCCCTGAGCGGAGGTGAGGGTGGAAGAAGGGAGGAGACAGAAATCAAAGGTGGGCACGGTCCAGCTAGGGTGACTGGAGGCTACAAACAGTAACAATCCTGAGACAGTGTAATGATCCTTCTGTCAACTCTGGCTCCTCACTGGCCAAATAGAGTTTGGGGCCACTCATCCCACCATTATCATTGGCTCAATGCAATCTGCTGTTCCCCTGCCACCAGCTTCTTGATTTCCCTCTGTCTGTTTCAATATCTTGGCTTCTCTTCCAGCTATTGTTGCATCTCTGCCCAGTGCACTGTGACCCCAAGAGTGTTCTGCTGATTTCTTTCTGGAACAGTTTGAGAGCTTAGTTCAGCAGTGTGGGTTGTATACAAGCCAGGCAGGCTCTGGATTCAAGATGAATTGCTGGGAATTGGGGCAGTTGTACAGGAAAGAGTGGAAAAGCCAAAGTGGGGTCCACCACTCAACACCATCCAGACTTCTCTTACTGCCAGATGAGTGGGAGGGGAAACTTGGCCTGTAACCATACCCATCGCCCTACTTGCCATTGTCTTGAGCCAAAAACTTGAATGGAGCCTGCTTACTTAGTTGGCTAGTGACCAACACAATCACTGGGGACAAATAAGCTCTCTCCCCCACACCCCACTGGTGTGGTGGAATTACAAAGAACACTAGAAGCTCTGGTGACACTGCTGAGGTACAAATGGATCTGTTCACCTGCAAGAGCCCTAAAAGCTTACTTACTGGGCATGATTCACAGAGAAAGGACATCAGGAGGAAACAGTTGGCAATGCTATCCCCATTTAGACTCCTCTAGAAAGCATGCAGGGTGGTCTGGAGATTCTTTTGATTGCCAGGTTGGAATTTGGAGTCTTCTTTATAGAAAAAAAGCAGGAATTATGAAGCCAGAGTTAGACAGGCAGTCAGTGTAGATAGGTGAATTGACTCAGGCCAGATCAGGGAGGCCAATTTGGGACTGGGAATTTGGAGAAGTATTTAAATGCTAACGCCTCCAGATCCCTTCGCCACCCTGATGGAAAAATCTGCCCCTGCTCCAACCTGTTGCTAAAGTAAGCTATGGAGAGATTATCTCTCCTTACAGGGAGTTGTCAATGACACTTCCCTTCCTGCCCAAATCACTCCACCTGGGCCCTTTCCTGCCATTCATGTGCTTTTTCACTTTTTGGCCATCCCACCAAACATCCTGAGCCTAGTCACATACACAGGAAGGAGAGAGACAAGGGGAAGAGAGCAGGAGAATAAAGGAAGCCTAGGACATATAAAAAGGTAAAACACGTGTACTTCTTGGGATACCAGGATATCAGCTATGGCCCCCTTGTCCCTCCTGGGAGAAGCCTGTTACCCCTTTTAAATAAACCCTGCTTAAATGCTTGCCTTGGTGTCCTTCTCTAATGCTCAAACTTCAACATGTGGAGGAACAGAACTCGTTACCAGTAGCCACCGGTATCATATTTGGAGGTCCCACCAAGATCTACACCAAGATAAGCTCCTCTCCACGCACCCCATGTCTGTTTGAGGTGCATCTTTCTGTTTCTTTCTGGAGGATGATAGTGGTCACCTGACAGCTTGGAATTAAAGACCCTTTTGTGATCACATCGGAATCGGACTCCCGGTGGTCTCTGGTGGTCTCTTGAGTCTGGGCATTATAGTTCTAGATATGAAAACTATCTAATAGAAGGAAAAGAATGTGTTTCTGGGTAAAAAAGACTTTATGTGATAAAGTAAATGAGGGTTTAAGTAAGTGATAAGGAATGTAAGTAAAAAACAAATTTAAAGTTTGTGTGTAATAATTTGGTTTCATACACACACACACACATATATATATATATGTGTGTATATATGTATATCTTTGGAAGGATCAGTCAAAGCTATTTAAGGTTTTTCCCTAAGGTCAAATGTTAATATGCTGATATAAGCCAAGGTTTAATCTGTGTTAAAACAGCAAGGATTTCTTAAAACATTAATTTACTAACATGGTGTCTGTTAAGTTTTACACTTTAGAAAAACTAATCTCAAATAAATTATGGTCTATGCAATGTGGTTATACAACAGCTGTTAATTTGGAGTTTTGTACTACATTAAAAAGTCTAGATTTTTCTTCAAGAGCTAAACATGGTTAATCAATGTAATTATGATGCTATTACTCTTATTTGTATGTTAAATGTGTTCATATCTTTCAGGTATACAAGTCTTTAAAGTGGAAGGTTTAAAAGAGCATTCTATCAAGCTGTGTTCTCCAAACTAAAGTTGAATGGTAATTTTAGACTTATAAGGATAACAAATTTTATTGAGGATTTATTTATATAATTTAATGTTCTATAACTGAACCTGTTATCAATAAGATATATGAAGTCTTATGTTACTTTTTATGCTGGGGTAAAATTTAAATGTAGTTTTAAGTAAATAAGGGCCTAATCTATTTAAGGTTTGGTATTGTGAGACATAAAAATATTTTATTTGGCTACTCTTCCACACAAAAGAAAAATTAAAAGCCCCCTAATTAGGCCTTTCTTTAATTCATGTTTTAGATGTAATATTGTATTGTGTTAGCTAACATTTATATAGACTCAAGTAACAATATGTGTAAGCTTTGTAAAATGATATTTGAAAACACATCAACTCCAGAACTAGAACACTTCACCTAAGATTTGTGAGGAGCCCTGCCTTACCTGAGATAAGGTTCTGTCTCCCAGTTTACTACATGTAAACTACTACTGCTACTACTACTACTTCAAAGTAGGCCGGACTCCATTTCATTTATAGTTGTGTTCGAAGGACTGATTTTGTTGTAAAGATTACTAGGATCTCCAGCAGGGAATATAATGTATAGCTCAGCCAAATTCATGATGTCTATTACACACAAACTAAACATGTTTTTACTCTTGTTAATTTCACTTTGTATTTTCCTTAAACTCTATGACTATTGCCTGTTAATGTTTTGCAGAGGTACTACTTCAGGAACACACAACCCAGGTTAATTTAAGATAAATGACACATGAACAATATGAAGAAAACAAGGGAAGAAAATGACCCAATCAAACTTAGATGCTACAATAATAGAATCCATTGACAGCACAGTAGGTGAAATGTCGGAGAAAAAGTTCAGAACATACATGATTAACATGATCTGTGAGGAGCAGAATAATATAAGAGAGCAACTACAGCCAACAATTCTTCAATCCAATAAAGAGTTTAGAGAGCAAATACAGGCAACAATTCATAACTCCAACAAAGGGATAAGAGCAAATATAAGGAGCAAAAGATTACTTCAAGAAAGACATAGAGACTTTGGAAAAAAAAAAAACAAGCAGAAACCTTGCAATAGAGGAGACAATAAACCAAATAAAAATTCAATAGAAAGCATCACCAACAGACTAGATAATGTGGAAGAAGAACCTTAGACAATGCAGACAAAATATATAATCTTAAAAATAAAGTTGACCACACAATGAAGATGGCAAGAAACCATGAACAGAACATGCAGGAGTAAAGGGATAACATGCAAAGACCAAATCTAAGAATTATCAGGTTAGAGGAAGGAACAGAGATACAAACCAAAGGAATGCAAAATCTCTTCAATGAAATAAAATCAGAAAATTTCCCAAATATGAAGAATGAATTGGAAAATCAAATACAAGAGGCTTACAGGACACCAAATGTACAAAACTACAACAGATCCATAACAAGGCACATTATAATAAAAAATATCTAACATACACAATAAGGATAGCATTTTAAAAGCAGCAAGAGAAAAGGTACAGATTATATACAGGAGAATACCAATTTAGATTTCAGCAGATTTTTTAACCCAGACCCTCAAAGCCAGGAGATCCTAGAACAACATATACCAAGCTCAAAATCTTATATCCAGCAAAATTAAGCTTCTGAATTGCTGATGAAATAAAAAACCTTCCACAATAAACAAAAGTTAAAAGAATTTACAATGCGAAATCCTGCACTAGAAAACATTCTCCACAAAATATTTCATGAGGAGGAAATGAAAAATAACAATGACAATTGGCATAGGGAGGGACTACTCTAAAGGAAAAGCCAATCAAAGGAGAAACCAAATCAATTTAGAAACCAAAAGGAAACCAAAATGTATGGGAATACAAACCGTATTTCAATAATAACCCTGAATGTTAATGGCCTAAACTCATTAATCAGAACACATAGACTGGCAGGTTGGATTTTTTTTAAAAAGACCCAAAAACATGTTGTCTTCAAGAGACTCATTTCATAGAAAAAGATGTGCACAGACTGAAAGTGAGAGGATGGGGGAAAACATACCACTCAAATGGACCACGCAAACAAGCATGGGTCTCCATCCTCTTATCAGATAAAGTAAACTTCAAACCAAAGATAATCAGAAGAGATAAATAAGAACATTTTATACTACTTAAGGGAACCATACATCAAGAAGACATTACAATCATAAATATCTATGCCCCCAAAAATGGAGCATCATGTATATCAAACAAATCCTTCTCAATTTCATGAATCAAATAGACCACAACACAATAAGACTGAGTGGCTTTAACACACTTCTCTCACCACTGGATAGAACTTCCAAACAAAAACTAAACAAAGAAATCATAGAACTCAATAATACAATTAATAGTTTAGAATTAACAGACATATACAGAATATTTTATCCATCAACAAATGAATACACCTTTTTCTCAGCAGTACATGGACCCTTCTCTAAAATAGACCATATGTTATGCCACAAAGCAACTCTTAGCAAATACAAAAAAAAATACAGATACTACCCTGCATTCTATCAGACCATAATGGAATGCAATTAGAAATCAATGATAAAATAAAAAATAGAAGCTACTCCATCACCTGGGGACTAAATAGTACACTATTGAATGCTGCATGGATAACAGAAGGCATCAAGGAGGAAATAAAAAAGTTCTTAGAGGTAAATGAAAACTCTGATACAACATATCAAAATCTCTGGGACACTATGAAGGCTGTGTTAAGAGGAAAGTTCATTGCATTGAGCTCATTCATTAAAAGAAGAAAAAGTCAACAAATAAATAACCTGACACTACATCTCAAAGCACTAGAAAAAGAACAAATCAACATCAAAAGAAGTAGATGATAGGAAATAATTAAAATCAGGGCTGAAATCAATGAAACTGAAACAAAGGAAACAATTCAAAAAACTGACAAAACAAAAAGCTTGTTCCTTGAAAAAATAAATAAAACTAATAAACCCTTACCTACCCTAATGAAAAGGAAAGAGAAAACTCAAACTACTAAAATTCAAGAGGAAAGGGGAAATATCACAACAGAAACTATTGCAATAAAGAAAATATTTAGGAACTATTTTGAAAATCTACACTCCAGTAAAACAGAAAACTCCAAAGACGCTGATAAATTTCTAGGGGCATATGATCTGCCCAAACTGAATTGGGGGACATACACAACTTAAACAGATCAATTTCAAGCAAGGAAATAGAAGACTCCATCAAAAGCTTACCATCCAAGAAGAGTCCAGAACAAGACAGATTCTCAGCTGAGTTCTACAAGATCTTCAAAGAAGAATTAACACCAATACCCCTCAAATTATTCCATGAAATAGAAAAGGAGGGAACCCTTCCAAACCCATTCTATGAGGCTAAGACACATCAAAGAAAGAAAACTTCAGACCAATATCCCTGATGAACATTAATGCAAAAATTCTCAATAAAATTCTTGCAAATCATATACAAAAACATATTTAAAAGATAGTGCACCATGATCATGTGGGGTTCATCTAAGGGATGCATAGTTCAATATTCAGAAATCAATAAACATAATTCATCACATCAATAGACTTGAAGTCAAGAATCATATGATTATAGATGCTGAGAAAGCATTTGACAAAATACAGCACCTCTTCATGTTCAAAACACTAGAAAAACTAGGGATAGTAGGAACATACCTCAACGTTGTAAAAGCTATCTATGCAAAACTGAAGGTCAACATCATCCTCAATGGGGAAAAATATGAAGAATTCCCCCTGAAAATGCGAACAAGACAGGAATGTCCTCTTTCACCACTTCTATTCAACATAGTTCTTGAAACTCTAGCCAGAGCAGTTAGACAGACAGAAGAAATTAAAGAGATATGAATAGGAAAAGAAGAAGTTAAACTATCATAATTTGCTGATGATATGATTCTTTACTTAGAAGATCCAAAAAATTCCCCCAGAAAACTTCTAGAATTAATAAATAAATTCAGAAATGTAGCAGAATATAAAATCAATAGCCATAAACCAAGCACATTTCTATACATCAGTGATGAATCCTCTGAAAGAGAAATGGGAAAAACTACCTTAATCACAGTAGCCTCAAAAAATAAAAAATAAAAAACTTGGGAATAAATTTAACAAAAGAGAAGAAAGACCTTTACAATGAAAGCTACAGAACAATAAAGAAAGAAATGAAGAAGACCTTAGAAGATGGAAAGATCTCCCATGCTCTTGGATAGGCAGAATCAATATTGCCAAAATGGCCATACTACCCAAAGTGCTATACAGATTCAATGCAATCCCAATTAAAATCCCAACATCATTCTTACAGAAATAGAAAAGGCAATCATAAAATTTATTTGGAAAAATAAGAGACCCAGAGTAGCCAAAGCAATCCTTAGCAAGAAGAACGAAGCAGAAGGCATCACAATACCAGACATTAAACTATATTATAAATCTGAAATAACAAAAACAGCATGGTATTGGCACCAAAATAGACATGTAGACCAATGGTATAGAATAGAAGACACAGAGACAAATCCACATAAATACAGTTATAGACAAAGGTGCCAAAAACATACACTGGAGAAAAGATAATCTCTTCAACATATGGTGCTGGGAAAACTGAAAATCCACATGCAGCAAAATGAAACTAAACCTCTATCTCTCATCATGTACAAAATTCAATTCAGAGTGGCTCAAGGACCACTCAATTCAAAGAGGATCAAGGAATTAGACCAGAGACCCTGCACCTAATTGAGGAGAAGTAGGCCCAAACCTTTATCACATCAGATTAGGCCCCAACTTCCTTAACAAGACTCCTAAAGCATAAGAAAGAAAAGCAAGAATCAATAAATGGGATTTAAAAAGGTTAAACTAAAAAGGTTCTCAGAAAAAGAAACAATCAATGAGATGAACAGAGAGCCTACTTTCTGAGAGCAAATTTTTGCCACACACACATCACATAGAGCACTGATCTCCAGGATATATAAAGAAGTCAAAAAATTTAACACCCGAAAAATGAACAACCCAATCAATAAATAGGCTAAAGAGCTGGACAGAAACTTCTCAGAAGATATACAATCAATCAACAAATATGTGAAGAAACGTTCAACATCTCTAGCAATTAGAGAAATGCAAATCAAAACTACTCTAAGATTTCATCTCACGCCAGTCAGAACGGCAGTTATCAAGAATGCAAGCAACAGTAAGTACTGGTGAGGATGTGGGGGAAAAGGCACACTCAAACATTGCTGGTAGGACTGCAAATTGGTGCAACCAATCTGGAAAGCAGTATGGAGATTCCTTAGAAAACTTGGAATAGAAACGCCATTTGACCCAGCTCCTTGGTCTATACCCAAAGGACTTGAAAACAGCATACTACAGTGATGAAGCCACTTTAATGTTTATAGCAGCACAACTCACAATTGTTAAACTGTGGAACCAATCTAGATGCCCTTCAATAGATGAATAGATAAAGAAACTGTATATATGCACAATGGAATATTACTCAGCATTGAAAGAGAATAAAATTATGTCATTTTCAGGTAAATGGCTGGAGTTGGAGAACACCATGCTAAGTGAAGTAAGCCAATCCCCCAAAACTAAAGGCTGAATGTTCTGTCTGATAAGTGGATGTTGATACATAATGTGGGTGGGGGTGGGGAGCATGAAAGAAATGGAGGAACTCTGGATAGGGAAAAGGGGAGGTAGGGGAAGGGAGGGGGCATAGGGGGTAGGAAAGATGGTGGAATGAGATAGACATAACTACCTTAGGTACATGTATGAAGACACGAATGGTGTGACATTATCTTGTTTACAACCAGAGAAGTGGAAAATTGTGCTCCATGTGTGTACTATGACTTGAAATGCATTCTCTTTTTAGCATATTATTTATTTATTTATTCTAATTAGGTTTACATGACAGCAGAATGCATTTTGATTCATTGTACACAAATGGAGCACAACTTTTCCTTTCTCAGGTTGTACACAATATAGACTTACACCATATGTTCAGTCATACATGTACCTAGGGCATTGCTGTCCATCACATTCCACCATCTTTCCTGCCCCCATGTCCCATCCCCTCCCTTTCCTCCCCTTTGACCAAACTTTTTTTTGTTCTTCCCATGCCCCTGAGAAGTTTCTGTCCAGCTCTTTAGCCTATTTATTGATTGGGTTGTTCATTTTTTGGGTGTTAAATTTTTTAATTTCTTTATATATCCAGGAGATCAATGCTCTATGTGATGTGCATGTGGCAAAAACTTGCTCTCAGAAAGTAGGCTCTCTGTTCACCTCATTGATTGTTTCTTTTGCTGAGAAGAAGCTTTTAGTTTGAATCGATCCCATTTATTGATTCTTGCTTTTCTTTCTTATGCTTTAGGAGTCTTGTTAAGGAAGTCGGGGCCTTGAGAGTGAGTGACGGGGCAGTATTTTCAAGCTTCTCTTTTTTGGGGGGGGGCAAGGATCAGAGATTGAACTCAGGGGCACTCAACCATTGAACCACATCCCCAGCTCTATTTTGCATTTTATTTAGAGACAGGGTCTCACTGAGTTGCTTAGCACCTTGCTTTTCCTGAGGCTGGCTTTGAACTGTAATCCCCCCGCCTCAGACTCCCCAGCCTCTGGGATTATAGGCATGCACCACTGCACCAGCTAAAACTTCTCTTTACATGCACTGCGCTAGGTGCTCTGACAATCTAGTGACATTTACCCACAAATTACCCCCACTTTACAAGGCTCAGAAAAGGTTGCTGGGCAGGAAATGCTATGGCAGGAATGTTCCAGAACCTAACATCCGCCATGTAGTTGCAGGGATTTTGAATATTTTTTCTGATAGCTATTTCCAACAGAACAACATGTTAAGCAGAGAGTTGGAAGCACATTCGGTGTGCCCCATATCCCACCCCTCAACAGGGCCCCACTGCAGGCTGCAGACACCCTGGCAGCTAGAGGCATCTTCCTTCTACTCCACTGCCCACTGCACCTTCCTCCCTCTCCCCCATCCTAGAGGAAAAAGAGGAAGTCCCAGGTAAGCCCTCAGCATTGCCCTTGGCATCCAAGGTATAAGTGACTATAATCCTGGTGCTCTTCTTCCAGGCTTCTTTCTGCTGCTCTCCCTCCAAGGTTTGACTGGATTGCCTTTCAGAGTGCAGAGTTATTTCCTTTTGCTTCCCATGGGGACTTTAGATTTGCGATGTCATCTGACTCAGATGCTCTTTTGGGGAATCCTTGATTTTTCCATGTCTTCTTTTCAAGTAGCAGCCTAGAGAGTCACCCACAGCTGAGGACCAGCAAGAGGAGGAAGAACTAAGCTCAGAGCCCCACACACAGCAGGCCCTGTAAACCCTCCTCAAATCTTCCAGCCTCAAGAGCCTTACTGAGGTCCAAAGGAGGCTAGAAACCTGTCAGTTCCCAGGACGAGGCAGGCACCCAACATTCTTACCCCTTAACATTCTTTTCACCAGACAAGTGCCCATGTCTTCTTCCTGATGCCCAACAGCTACCTGAGCCTCTGAGCCACTTGGCCAAGCTTTAAGTGCCCAATGACATAGCTTGACCTTGGCTGAAGCCACCCCCACACTACTGACTCTGGTGTCAGGAGAGGGTCACCTGAGAAACAAGAACTCTGAGAGCCGGGTGCAGTGGCACACACCTGTAATCCCAGCACTTTGGGAGGCTGAGGCAGGAGAATCACGAGTTCAAAGCCAGCCTCAGCAAAGGCGAGGCACTAAGCAACTCAGTGAGACCCTGTCTCTAAGTAAAACACAAAAAACGGCTGGGGATGTGGCTCAGTGGTCGAGTGCCCCTGAGTTCAATCCCCAGTACCAAAAAATAAAAAGTACCCAGGGAGAAAGATGGGACCTGATGCCAGCCAATTAGCTTCCTGCCAGGGAAGACTAGTACCTGGGCATGTGAGAAGAGGCTGAAGCCAACAGCCAGGTAATCCCATTACCCCTTCATGGTTTAGGACTATAAGCATGAAGAAGTCAAAGGTAGAGCTAGGACTTGTTTGGGAGAGATGTATACCTGGATTCATCCAGGAGAGCAGGAACAGAGTCCCATTCAGAAGTGAGAAGAACCTATGAACAAGTCACTGGGGAAGGATTGGGAGAAGAGTGTATTCCAGCATCAGCTAGAGTAATGGAGTTGGACAAGCCTGTTCCTAGGAAACACAAGACTCCCCTGGTGGCCTATTTTGTTTCCCTAAAGGTCTCACCAACCCTTTCTTGGGCCGTACTGCAGACTTTCACCCAATCTTCCCTCCCTGCCCCCATCTAGCTCTCTAAGAGTCAGATGAACATCATGGCTGATAGCCCTGAGCCTAACTCGGCCCCCTCCTTCTATTCTCTCAGTGTTTCCCTCACTGAAAGCCGTGCCACTTGTCCATTTTCAGCTCTGTTTCTCAGAGGACCCAGCTTCCCACAGAACTCTACCAGGCCTCTGAAATGATCAGTTCCTGTGGATTAGGACCTGTTGGCAGGAGGAGACTCGAGCCTGCAGTGTTACTCAGCAGAAAAGGTAAGTAACTGGAAAGAGATGGAGAGAGAGATAGTCTATTGTAGGGACCCCCGTGTGCACAGCCCTGCAAACTCGTGTGTCTGCTTTTCCTTCAGAAAAGAGCAGTCCCTCTATTCAGAGGGAGATGGAGGTGAGGCTCCTGCTGCCACCTGGTGGCCATCGCAGATAAGGCACTTTTGTGGCCTCTGCTGCGCTGTGAGTCAGCTGGAGGAGTGAATAATTTGATCTGGTGTTTGGAGTCCTCTGTCTCCCCTGTGTACAGCAGACATTGGAGGAACCCTGACTTCCCAAAACATGTATTCTTCCACAAAGATCTGTAGTTTTCTCACTGCCTGCCCTTGCTCATGCTGCCTTCGCTGGATGCAAACAGAGAGGAAGTCAATATCTTGACCACAACAACCCTGATTCCGAAGCCAGATGTCACCAGCAGTTGGCTCTCTGGTCCTGGGTTTCTTCATCTGTAAAAAGAGATAACAAAAACCCACCTCCGAAGATTCTGTGAAAATTAACTAATCTCTTGCACTGTACAATGCCTGACTTAAGCATGGTTAACAAATGGTAGTTAATTCTTTATTTCTCTCTTCAAACATTAACCATCCTTCAAAGTCCACCTCAATGCCCATTTCCTTCCAAATTCCCTTCCTGACCCTCCCAGTCCCTGGCCCAATCACTCTCCTTCCTCTGACCCACTGTTTGCTAACAGCCGCTGTTCCCACACTTGCCACACATTTCACCCATACTCCTCCCAGCTTGGATCTCCATGAAAGTGGCCATCTGTACAGTGTCTTGGTGTAAAGAGGTGATCGACAAACCTGCCACACGGGTGGCTTCCACATCAAGAATAGACTGTCATTGTGGGGTGCAGTGGCACACACCTATGATATCTGTGACTAAGGAGGCTGAAGTAGGGTTGCAAGTTGGAGATCAGCATCGGCAACTAAGCAAGACTCTGTCTCAGAAAATAAAAAAAGGATGGAGGTGCATTTTTGTAGTACAGTATCCCTGGGTTCTATCCCCAATAACAATAAATAAAATTTAAAAATTAAAAAAAAAATTGTCATGATTCCAGCCTCCAGGATTTTCTGAGTCTGGGATCAAAATGAGCAACAAGTATCCTAGTACAGACTATTATCTTTCCAAAAATAATTGTTTTTCTGAATATGAAAGCACTCATGATCATTGCAGGAAAAAAATGAAGATAAAAATCACCTGCAATTACACCATCCAGAAATGACCCCTGCTAATTTTTAATTGTACTCTGTGCATCAATGTAAGTATAATATGTACTTAAAATTTTCATTGTTAAATTATAGGTGTGTATTCCAGATTTTTCACACAACATGTGAGGAAGAGTTTCTCTTGACCTTTAATATAGTTAAATGTTAATTTCTGTATGATTGTTCTGGTGTGAATGTATCATAGTTTATTAAACTTTTTTTCTAATGTTTTCTAATGTTTCTAAACTTTAGGCTTCCATTTTACTCTTTTAAAAAACTGTTAAGACTTGCCTTGGCCTGCCTGTCTGGTGTTATACTTCAGCATTCAGAGAAGCAGGACTCAAGGAGATCGGTTCCAAGATGGCAACCTAGACGGACATGGCATTTGTAGTCTCTCCAGGACTGGAATTTAAAGTACTGGAAACATTGTTTCTCAGCAAGTTTTTAGAGGATACATGACAGCTGCCTCCACAAAGGAACTCCACCCCGTGCCCACAGGGTTGCCAGGCACCAGTGTTTGCACAGGACCCCAGCTGCAAGCCCACGCAGGACCACAGCCATGGACTCAGGTGCAGGACTTGTACCCATAGGCCATGCAAAACCTGCTCCCACACAGGATCTTTAGCTCCAGTGCCCACACACCCCGCAGGACCTCAGGTCACCCACCTACGAAGGGCCTCTGGCTGGAACAGGGAGGGTGGAACCTCCCTGTTCACCTACACCTGGGGACACAGGACAGGATTTGGAGACAAACATTCACTTCTGCACAGCACACCACAGAGCTGCATCTCTGAACACAGCACCCAACACCACCACCTAGGTGGGCCCTTCACCCTATCTCTGAAACAGACGGCTTCACCATCTTTGACCTGAGCAAGCAGATACCAGTAAGCAACAGACAACTCCACCTACTGGAGGAGAAGGGAAACAATTCTGAAAGATTGAGACTTTTTATTTTTTTAAATTTATTTCCTAATATTCTTTGCTTTTTTCTTTCTCTCTTTTCTTCCTTTCTTTTTTTTTTTCTTTTCTCTCTCTTGCTCTTTTCCTGCCCTCACATCCCCAACATTTGTAAAATCAAGTATTTTTCATGCATTAGGCTATGGTGGACTGGGATATCTGATTAGTATACTACAGTTGTATTATATAGTCTCTTAACTTCCACCTTTACATGTTTTATTTTTCTTAATTTTTATGTCTCCTCATTAGTTGTACTCTATTTTCTGCCTACTTACTGGTCTTCCCCAAATCTCTTTCTCTCTTTTCTACTAATAGCCAACTTCTTTTGGATTCCTCTTTCATGCTTTCTAGGATCTAATAACTATATCCTCACTTCCTACCTCCCTAACATCTCATCCTATACCTCATCCCCAGTTCTTTCTAGCCCACTAGCAGAAACTGTAGACCCTTGTGCAAACCTATTGTTTATATAGTAGATGCTAATTGAACTCGTAATTTCTGTATATTGTGACTAAGCTGTAAATGTATATAAGAGCTATTAGGAGCTACTTGGTTTGAAACTATATATTATTTGTATTGAGATCTGTCAATATTGGAACCCCATAGGGAATCTATAAGCCTATAGGATAAAAACTGTAACACCTTGGATCTGCAGTGCTAGAAGGGAAGATACACAAACAACATAAAAAAAAGGGAGGAAAGTGCCTCAAACAAACCAAGATACTACATTATTAGATTCCGTGGTCAGCACAGTGGAAGAAATGTCACAGAAGGAGTCCGGGATCTATATAATTAAAATGTTCTGTGACTTAAAAAATGATATAAGATCATTTTTAATGATATAAGATCAGGCAGAAAAAGATCATTTCAATAAAGAGATACATAGGCAAATACAGGAAGCAAAATATTACTTCAATAAGGAGATAGAGATTCTGAAAAAGAACCAAACAGAAATCCTTGAAATGAAAGACACAATAAACCAAATTAAAAACTCAATAGAAAGCATCACCAACAGATTAGATCACTTGGAAGACAGAACCTCAGACAATGAAGACTGAATATTTAATCTTGAAAATAGAGTTGACTACTCAGTGAAGATGGTAAGAAACCATGAACAGAACATCCAAGAATTATGGGATAACATGAAAAGACCAAATTTAAGAATTATTGGGATAGAAGAAGGCATAGAATTTTAAACCAAAAGAATGAGCAATCTATTCAATAAAATAATATCAGAAAATTTTCCAAACATGAAGAACAAATTAGATAATCAAATACAAGAGGCTTACAGGACACCAAATGTACAAAATCACAACAGATCTACACCAAGTCACATCATAATGAAAATGCCTAGCATTCAGAATAAGGAGAGAATCTTAAAAGCCACAAGAGAACAGAATCAGATTACATATGGGGGAAACCAGTTAGGATCTCTGCAGACTTCTCAACCCAGACCCATAAAGCTAGAAGAGCTTGGAACAACACATACCAAGCTCTGAAAGACAATGGATGCCAACCAAGAATCTTATATCCAGCAAAATTAAGTTTTAGATTTGATGATGAAATAAAAATCTTCCATGATAAACAAAAATTAAAAAGAATTTGCAGCAAGAAAGCCTGCACTACAGAACATTCTTGGCAAAATATTCCATGAGGAGGAAATGAAAGACAACAATGAAAACCTGCAAAGGGATGAACTAACTACACTAAAGGAAAGGCCAATCAAAGGAGAAACCAAGTCAAGTTAAAAACTAAGAATAAACCAAAATATCTGGGAATACAAACCATATCTCAATAATAACACTGAATGTCAATGGCCTAAACTCAGCAATTAAAAGACATAGACTGGTAGATTGGATTTTAAAAAAAGACCCAACAATATGCTGCCTCCAAGACACTCATCTCATAGAAGAGACACTCACAGATTGAAGGTGAAAGGATGAAAAAACAATTTATCACTCACATGGACTGCGTAAACAAGCAGAGGTTTCCATTCTCATATCAAATAAAATGGACTTCAAACCAAAGTTAGTGAAAAGGATAAAGAAGGTCATTTCATACTGCTTAAAGGAATCATACATCAACAAGACATAACAATATTAAATATCTGTGCTCCAAATAATGGGGCAGCTATGTATGTCCAACAAACCCTTCTCAACTTCAAGAATCATATAGACTACAACACAATAGTACTGAGTGACTTTAACACATCTCTCTCACCACTGGATAGATCTTCCAAACAAAGAATCTACAAAACTCAATAGAACAATCAATAATCTAGACTTAACAGATTAGAATATGTAGAATATTCCATCCTTCAACAAACAAATACACTTTTTTCTCAGGAGCACATAGATACTTCTCCAAAATAGATTATAAGCTATGCCACAAAGCTAGTCTTAGCAAATAAAAAAAAAATAGAGATACTACCCTGCATTCTATCAGACCATAAAGGAATGAAATTAGAAATTAACAACAGTTTAAAAAAAAAGAAGCTACTCCAACACCCAGAGACTCAATAATATGCTATTGAATGATGCATGGGTAACAGAAGAGATCAAGGAGGAGATAAAAAAATTCTTAGAGGGCTGGGATTATGGCGCAGTGGTAGCGTGCTTGCCTAGCATGCATAAGGCACTGGGTTCGATCCTCAGCACCACATAAAAATAAAATAAAGATATTCTGTCACCTACAACTAAAAAATAAACATTTAAAAAAAATTCTTAGAGGTAAATGAGAACTCTGATACAACATATCAAAATCTCTGGGACCATGAAGGCAGTGCTAAGAGGAAAGTTCATTGCATTAAGCTCATATATTCCAAGAATAAAAAGTCAACAAATCTATGACTTGACTGTACATCTCAAAGCCCTAGAAAAAGAGGAACAGACTAGCACCAAAAGAAGTAGAATACAGGAAATAATTAGAATCAGGGCTGAAATCAATGAAATTAAAACAAAGGAAACCCTTCAAAAAATTGACAAAACAAAAAGCTTGTTCTTTGAAAAAATAAATAAAACTGACAAACCCTTAGCCACCCTAATGAAAAGGAGAGAGAAAATCCAAATTACTAAAATTTGTGATGAAAAAGGCAATGTCACAACAGACTGCTGAAATACAGAGGATAATTACAAACTACTTTGAAAACCTATAGTCCAGTAAAATAGAAAACCCTGAAGACACTAACAAATTTCTAGAGACATATGACCTACCCAAACTGAACCAGGAGGACATTCACAACTTCAACAGATCAATGACAAGCAAGGAAATAGAAGATGCCATCAAGAGCCTTCCAATCAAGAAAAGCCCTAGACCAGACAGATTCTCAGCCAAGTTCTACAAGACCTACAAAAAGAACTAACTCCAATACTCCTCAAATTATTCCATGAGATAGAAAGGGAGGGAACCCTTCCAAACTCATTCTATGAGCCTAGTATCATTCTGATACCAAAACCAGACAGAGACACATCAAAGAAGGAAAATTTCAGACCAATATCCCTGATGAATATAGATGCAAAAATTCTCAATAAAATTTTGGCAAATTGTATACAGAAGTATATTTTAAAAAGTAGTGCACCATGATCAAGTGGGGCTCATTCCGGGTATGCAAAGTTGGTTCAACATACAGAAATCAATAAATGTAATCCATGACATCATATACTTAAAGATAAGAATCACATGATTTTATCAATTGATGCAGAGAAAGCATTTGACAAAATACATCACCCTTTCATGTTTAAAACCCTAAAAACCTAGGGATAGTAGGAACATACTTCAACATTGTTAAGCAATCTATGCTAAACCTAAGGCCAACATCATCGTAAATGGAGAAAAATTCAAAGCATTTCCTCTAAAAACTGGAACAAGACAGAGATGCCCTCTTTCACCACTCTTAGTCAATATAGTCCTTGAAACTCTATACAGAGCAATTAGACAGATGAAAGAAATTAAAGGGATATGAATAGGAAAAGAAGAACTCAAACTATCATTATTTACAGATGACATATTATACTTGGAAGATCCAAAAAATTCCACCAGAAAACTTCTAGAATTAATAAATGAATTCAGCAAAATTGCAGGATATAAAACCAACACCCATAAGTCAAATGCATTTCTATACATCAGTGAAGAATCCTCTGAAAGAAAAATCAGAAACACTACCCCATTCACAATAGCCTCAAAAAAAAAAATACTTGGGAATAAATCTAACAAGAGCAGTTAAAGACTTCTAGAATGAAAACTATAAGACACTAAAGAAAGAAATTGAAGATCTTAGAACAATAAGTGCTGGTGAGGATGTGGTAAAAAAGGCACACTCAAACATTGTTGGTGGGACTGCATATTGGTGCAACCTATCTGGAAAGCAGTATGGAGATTCTTTAAAAAACTTGGGATGGAACCACCATTTGACCCCACCATCCTTGGCCTATACCCAAAGGACTTAAAAACAGCACACTATAGTAATGCAGCCACTCCAATGTTTATAGCAGCACAATTCACAATTGCTAAACTGTGGAAGCAACCTAGATGCCCTTCAATGAATGAATGGATAAAGAAACTGTAGTATATATACACAATGGAATATTACTCAGCAATAAAAGAGAATAATATTATGGCATTTGCAGGTAAATGGATGGAGTTGGAGAACATCATGCTAAGTGAAGTAAGATAATCCCAAAAAACCAAAGGCCGAATGTTCTCTCTGATTGGTGGATGTTGATATTTAGGGTGGGGTGGAGTGGGGAGCATGGGAGAAATGGAGGAACTTTGGATGGGAGAGGAGGGGGAATGAGAGTAGCAAAAATGGTGGAATGAGATAGACATTACTACCCTAGGTACATGTATGAAGACACGAATGGCATGACTCTACCTTGTTTGCAACCAGAGAGATGGAAAATAGAGCTCTATATATGTACTATGACTTGAAATGCATTTAAAAAATAAATAAAAATTTTTAAAAAACTGTTATCAATGATGCTGAAGGGAATATCAGAATCTACTCTTAGATTTGGGATTATGGGTTCAAGGAAATGGAGGAAAACAGCTCTTGCTTCTTAATTCACATTCAGGAAACTGTTAATTGCTGGGTAGTCTCACTGGCTTCCCACTCAGCTATGCTAATATAAAGTGTTCAGCACTGGTGCAGTTCCGTATCCTTTTTTCCCAGAGAAAACAGTCACCTCAGAGTGCATACCAATGTTTGGTACAGTGGAGAGATGAGTACTGGGCATCTAGGAAGACTTGCTGATAGTAGCGACTCAGTTCTAATCCAAGCAGGAAGTTCACCTCCTTCCTAATGTCTGTGCCTGGGACAAGAGATTCATGCAGCCAACTCAGGTAGAACAGCTGTTTCAACCCAGTCTTAGAGCTGCACACTTAGAAGGGGCATGCTGAGTTGTGCAATGGTTTGGCCCAGCTCTGGATTTTCTGGGAGTAAGATCTCTTTACAGAAACACTCAAGACTGAAGACCACCCCCAGATTGATACTTAGTTGAACTTGAAGGTGACCTTCAGGGCAGTGCAGCTACACAGCAGCCCTAAGCAGGGAGCTAGGAGTTGAGGAAAGTTCCTTGCAGCCATCTAGGATAAGGAACTGCAGGATGGCCAGGAGCATTTCTGGGGTCCAGAACTCTACTGTAGGTGAGCCAGGGCCAGCGATCAGAGGCCGGCACTGGATTCGGACAGGGATGTGCTTGGGGACCCATGCCAAGTTTTAAGCAGAGACTTGAGGTAGAAAGCAAGCAGACCAATCCCAGTATCTCTTGTATTGCCATTTTGTGCTCATGGTTACAGATCTAGGCCCAGTATTAGAGATCTAGAAAAAAGTGGCTAGGTCAGCTGTGTCCAAATGCCCTCTCCACCCACCACCTCCATAAGGAGTCCCAGGTGATATTGTCCTTGCCCTTAACTCTCTCATTCATTCTTTCTAGCAGAACATAGCCTTCTCCTAAGTTGAACCCCATACCCAAGAAATACCCTTATATGAGTGTGCCTCATCCATAAGCCATGGAGGGCAAACCTCAGAAAAAGAATCCAATCACCTGGAACTCTTCAGTCCTTTTTCAATCCCCGTCAGGGGTCAAAGAACTTGTCCCCTAAGATCTGAGGCAGGGGCTCCTCCTGCCATTATCCTTTTCTATGGCTTTGGGGGTGGATAAGGAAGGGAGGTATCTTCTCCACTCACTAGGGGATAGTTCAAGGGGAGACCTTGAAGGAGCCCATTGGCTGAGCCTGGGATGGAGGCAGCACTTCTCAGTTTCCATCTCTGTTCTTGGTCCCCACACCAATCCATGTCGGCCCTTTGAGGTGCTTTTAGTGGAAATCAGCTCAGACCCACAGTGGAGTCTGGCAGCTTCCCTCTTCTCTCCACTCCTCTTACTACACTTTCATCATCTCTTCCACTGGGAAGGACACCCCTCCCCAGGTACCATCTTCTCTCCCAGCACTCACCTGTCACCCATCCTGCTTCTGCTCTGCCTGCACATCACCCTCCCTTTCCCCTCTCTCCTCTTCAAACCCTGACTCCCATTTCCCTCAAAGCCCCTTTCTTTTGTGCCCTGAGACTTGGAGAGAGAGAGAGAGAGAGAGAATCCCTGACAGGATTGATGGTCATCCCCATGCTCTGTCCTTCTTTGCTCCCTCCCCCAGCCAGTCACAGACTCCCTCCCAAGGCAGGAGGCAGAGGCTGGGTGAGAGCAGTTGCTCTCAGATTCTTTACTTGGCCTTCTGCTGGGTAGGCCAGGCTGTGCCTTTGTCCCCTGTTTCTCCAGCTGAGAGTGGACATCTGGGGTGCCAGGATCCCACCTCCATCCCCATGAATGCTGTGGAAAGTCCTGAAGCGCAGGAGTTGCAGAACCTAGGGAACAGAGCTTGGGACAACCCTGCTTACAGTGGTCCCCCTTCTCCACATGAGACACTGAGAATCTGCACCATCTCCAGTGCGGGGCTCCCAAAGCCACAGCCCAAGAAGCCTGAAGATGGACCCCAGGAGAAGACACAAAGGGCCATGGTGTACAGCTGCTGCCTCCATTTCTGTCACAGCATCAGAGGTACCGGGTATGGGAGGGTTTCCCTGTGGTATTAGAGCCAGGAACTTTGAGGGGTGAAAGGTGACCTGAAGAAGAGGTGAAATCTCAATGTTCCTTTGTAACTTGCCTGTGTTAGAGAATGGCCGCAGGATACAGAGGCCACTCTTACGGTCTGCCAGGGGGGCACCTGGCACAGTCATACTTTGGGGCCCAGTGGGGTATATGGGAATCAGGTTGAGGGAGGACACAGCCGTGATGAGGCCCTAGATCTCCCCACCTGGAACAGGTGCCTCCCTTTTCTGACTTCACTCCCTGAGGCTCAGAGCCCTCACCCATCTGCTTCAGGGAGATTGGAATTGGGCTGGGGTAGGTAGAGCAGACAAATCCTGTCAGGGGACAAGGGATGGGTAAGAAAATGAGATGAAGTCCAGGGACAGATGAGAGAGGGACTCAGGGGAACACACTGGCATCCCTTCAATGCCCTTAGGACTCTGGGGAACAACCCTGACTGAGAACACAGCAGAGAACCGAGAACTGTATGTCAAGACCACCCTGCGGGAGCTTCTGGTGTACACCGTGTTCTTGCTGGACATCTGTCTGTGTAAGTAGTATCTGCCTCCTGGACGTCTGTCAGTGAGCTGCATGTGCAACATCTGCATGCACATGTGTGTGGGTGACGCCTGCAGGGCAGCGTCCACCTGTGTGAGCAGACTGCACCGTAGGAACTCTGTATATCAACATTCAGCTCCTGTTTACTTTTCAGCCTAAGGCATTTCTTTGATGAAGAACTTGTCACTGAGTTCAGTGGAAAAAGGCAGGTTGTTAGAAAGGCTGTTCATGAAAGTGATTTTGTCCAGAATAGCAAGGTAGACCCTTAAATTCAAGTTCCTGACACTGACTCAGCAGCCACTGATTTCTGCTGGAAGGTGGAAGGTTTATACCCTTCTGGAAAGAGTGGAAGATTACTCCTTTCTGTTTGTGGGTTTTGTGTGGTTAGTTACTGTGCTACATTTGGTCCATGACTCTTTAGGGACAGGAAGAAAAC
>PVHX01025941.1:0-21697 GCA_004024805.1 Geosciurus inauris | reverse complement strand
GTGTGAGTATGAGTGTACATGGATGTGTGTAGGTGCAGCGTGTGCAGGTGTGCAGGGGCGTGTGTCAGGTATGAGTGTGCATGGGTGTGTGCAGGTGCATGTGGGTGTGTGTAGGTGCGTGTGTGTGCAGGTATGAGTGTACATGGGTGTGTGTAGATGCGTGTGTGTGTGGGTATGAGTGTACATGGGTGTGTGTAGGTGCGTGTGTGTGCGGGTATGAGCGTACATGGATGTGTGTAGGTGTAGCATGTGCAGGTGTGCAGGGGCATGTGTCAGGTATGAGTGTGCATGGGTGTGTGCAGGTGCATGTGGGTGTGTGTAGGTGCATGTGTGTGCAGGTATGAGTGTACATGGGTGTGTGTAGGTGTGTGTGCAGGTGTGTGTGGGCATGTGTAGGTGCGTGTGTGTGCAGGTATGAGTGTACATGGGTGTGTGTAGGTGCAGCGTGTGCAGGTGTGCAGGGGCGTGTGTCAGGTATGAGTGTGCATGGGTGTGTGCAGGTGCATGTGGGTGTAGGTGCATGTGTGTGCAGGTATGAGTGTACATGGGTGTGTGTAGGTGTAGTGTGTGCAGGTATGAGTGTACATGGGTGTGTGTAGGTGTGTGTGCAGGTGTGCAGGTGCGTGTGGGCATGTGTAGGTGCGTCTGTGTGCAGGTATGAGTGTACATGGGTGTGTGTAGGTGTAGGGTGTGCAGGTGTGCAGGTGTATGTGGGCAGGTGTAGGTGTGTGTGCGGGTATGAGTACACATGGGTGTGTGTCGGGTGCATGTGGGCATGTGCAGGTGCAGTGTGTGCGAGTATGAGTGTACATGGGTGTGTGTAGGTGCCATGTGTGCAGGTGTGTGGGTGTGTGTAGGGGTGTGTGTGTGCAGTTTGTGTGGGTGTGTGCAGGTACCTGTGGGTAGAAGTGTATATGTGCAGGTCTGTGAGTGTGTGCAGATGTGTGGGTTGTGCTGTTGGGAGTGTGGGGGTGTGGGGGTGTGCAGCTGTGCGGGTATGCAGGTGCACATGGGTATACCAGGTGTAGGAGTGTGCAGGTGCCTTGTGCGAGCACACGTGTGGGCAGTGCTGTTGGGGTGTGCGGGTGTGTTGTGTGTGCAGGTGCTAGGTCTACTTAGCATGCTCAAACAGCAGGGAAAGCAGTCTGGTGTCAATGACACTCACTGCATAACTTGGTGACCACATTTGGAAGCACTTGCTTTTTTTAATGGGTGCAGGGTTTGGGTTGGGCCTGCGTCACCTCCACCCTGCAGCCAGGCTGTAAACAGAGCAAAGGAGAGACCCTCAGAGCCGTGCCGGACTGCGAAGACCCGCTGTTGCCCCCTGGTCCAGCAGCACTGTGTGGGAGCTGTCCATGTGCCTGGGCTGTTCAGAGCAGGGGCCCGAGTTCTGGGGAGCCCAGGGGCCATGACTGCCCACTTCTTGCCACACCTGCCTCCACTCTCTTTCTTCCAAGCACACCTGCACCTGTCTGACATGACTTCAAGTCTGCTGGTCTTGGTTATGTGCCTCCCGTATCCCTGACATAGTCGTCTGCCTGTCAGGTGGTGGACACTGCCTGGCATAGGCTCCAGGCAGCTGTCAGTCTTGGGTTGGCAAGATGGGCCTGGATGCAGAGGGCTTCCTTGGGATGCTGGGTGGTACCTGAAGGGTCACTGGAAAGGGAATGAAGGGAAGTTATCCGCCCTCCTGTCCAGCCACAAAAGGACACAGCAGCTGGTCCACATGGGGGCCTTCTGGTAGTCGTCGGATCCACAACTGAAAATTTCTTGAGGTTAAGGCCTGAGCCTCTGAGAGAAGGGCACAGGAGAGGGGGAGGACACTGGCCCTTGGAGGGAGGACACGGCCTTCTCCAGCAAACCATGCAGTGTCCACATGCTGAGTCGGCATCAGCCATCCAGACACGGCCACTGCTGACGGGCAGCCTGCCACAGTCAGGGTGGCACAGTCAGTGCAGTGTCTCAGCTCAGAGCAGAGCCAACGGATCAAAGAGCCAGCGTGAGCTGTGGAGGCCGCAGGCCGCAGGCTGACGGCTTGTTGTTGGGGAGTGGGACGGTTTTCCAGTCAAATCCCAGAGCCATCGAGTGGACACCAGCAGGAGTGGCAGGCAGGATCTGCTTCAAGGCCCCTGTGAGGACCCACACAGGTCTGAGCTGCCCTCACACTCAGCCCTCCCCGGCGGGCAGCAGGCGGCTTCCGCGGTTGCTGGGGTGAGGCTTTGTGAGGCACCTGGGTTCCGTGGCTGCCATGGGCTAGGGCGGGCCCTGCATCTCCCAGTCGGCCAGCGCTGAGAGCGAGGTGTGCCAGGTGCAGGTGGCGGGGACTCTGCTGCATTGAGCTTCACACCCTAGGCCTGAGCAGCCACCCTCTGGAGTCAGCTGTGGGCCACACGCAGCGAGGGGCCGGGTTGCCCGTGGTGGCTCCCCAGGAGCTGGCGGGCTTTCTGTCTGGTGAGGCTTAGGAAAGGGGTCTGTGGGGTGGGGCACGCCAGTGAGCTTCCTGAGGGCGTGAAGGTGCAGGGCTGCTCAGAGGAAGGAGGGCTCACAGGTGGGGACGGGCCACTCAGAAGGGCAGGTGGCGGCCAGGACCAGGGTGCTGTTCTCGGGTGCTGTGTGGAGAGAGTATGGGGGCCGCTTACGGGGACAGGTGGATGAGGACCAGGCTGTGGCAGGTGGCCGGATGCTGGATGCTGTGAGCACTGGTCTTGGCTACACTGTGACCGTGGGTACCCAATCCCAGGCCCTGGAGCAAATCCAGCCTCCAGGGGAGACCAGGAGGCCTGAACCAAAGTAGCCACAGAGGGGCCTCCGTGCCCCAACCCTAGCAGTGCTGGCTCCTGCCCCCCGAGGTGGAGTCCCAGTGTGGAAGACATAGCAGCCCCCTCCTGGCAGCCCCTGAAGGTGGTGGAGTGAAGGAATGAGGGCCCCGCGCCTGCCCGTGGCTCTGGGAGGGCCGGGCACCAGGCAGGGCTGTGGGAGCAGCAAAGGGTGGAGGCGGCCAGTGAGGAGACTTCCACCACGTCAGGAAGCAGAGGAGGCGCCCCAGCTGGGAGAGCCTGCTGCTGTGTGCTGCGCGATTGCGCTGGGTGCTTGCTGTGTTATTGTGTGTTGTGGGTGCTGTGTGCTGTGTTATTGTGTGTTGTGTTGCAGGTGCTGTGTGCTGTGTTGTTGTGTTGGGGGTGCTGTGTGCTGGGTTATTGTGTGTTGTGTTGCGGGTGCTGTGTGCTGTGTGTGTTAGAGTGTGTGTGTGCCTGTCTGGCCCAGCAGCATCAGCATGGAGACCCGGGGTGGGCGGGCGGTGGGGGCTCCCCTGGGCTCCTGCTGGTGCTGAGGACTGGGCCTCCTCTTCTCTCCTGCCGCCTGGCGCCGTGCCTGTGTCCTCCATCCCCAGGCTGAGAGTGCCCAGCCAGCAGGAGGAGCCTGCTCTTGCCCCTGGGGTGGGAAGGCCACCTGGTTCTTCTCTCCTTTCTGGTGAGGGTCACCTGGGACCCAGTTTGGGCTTGAGGAGGCTGAGGCCTAGGAGGCCTGGGCCCAGCTGCAGCTCCTTGCCCGGGTATCTGGCCCGTGGAGGTGGAGGGACGTGCAGGCACTGCCCTGGTCGCCCAGTAGGGTGGCCCCCTGAATGCTCACATGCGCTCATGGGGACTGTCCCCAGTCTCGAGCTGGCACTGGCCTGTATGCTCCACTGGGTCCTGCTTCCTTGAGCTTGTTCTGCCTGGGGGGATTCGCGTCTACTCGGAAGTGAGAAGAGGAAGGGCCCTGCTCACTGGCCAGCCCGGGGCTGGTCCTGGCTTTTCTGAACTGTTCTGACCTTCTAAGAAATATGAATCTGAAGCAGAAAACCACAATTTCCCCTATAAACATATTCCAAACTAGTGGAAGGGCATCCAAACCTTGTGCACAGAAACGTTGGAGGACCAGCTCTGGTGGCCCGGCGGCTCCCTGCTGCTGTGGGTGGCACCCCCGTGGCCCCCGCTGCCCTTCCTCCTGGAGAGCCCACCACATGGCTCTGGTAGCCTGGGAGAGCCGCGGAGGCTCAGAGGCAGTGCTGTGTGGTTAGAGGAGCCCTCCCAGCCAAGGCCCGTGCCCTCCACCTGCCCACCACCCGGCCAGGATGCTGGGTACAGGCACGCTGGGTCCTGAAGGCTGCTCTGGGTGGTGAGCCCTTCTCTTTGCAGTGCAGGGGGGACCAGGGCCTCACACCAGCCCTGTATGGCACTGAGGCACGTCTGAGGCCAGCAGCGCCTGAGTGTGATGGTGGTGTCCCCCACGCCCGCAGCTCCGTCTCTGCAGCGTGGCGCGTTCTTCCAACATTCCCTTCTGTCTCCTGGCAAACCTGAGACACCACCTCCAGCCTTCTGGCACAGCAGGGGGGCCGTCGCCCCTTTGCCGGGGTTTCTCCTCATGTGCTCTCGCTCTTCTTGGGGACTCTGGGCGGCCTGCCGTGTGCACCCCTAGCCCTTGGTCGCACCTGTCTTGGCCAGCTGCTGCCCTGGGGTCTATGAGGAGTCCTGGACTGTATTCCAGGTGGTGTGACCCTTGCCAACCTCCTGTAGCCGCGTGGGGCTGGGTCTGCAGCACACGGCTGCCTCTGGGCTCGCTGCAGCCTGGGCTCGCTGCCTCCTGCACTGTCTCTCTGTCTCCCCTGACACTGTCTGTGGCTGTGTCCACTGGGTCACACTCAGAAGGCCCTGCAGAGCAGCTGCAGCGTGCTCGTGCTCGGGGGCCAAGGGCGACTTGGCCGAGAGGGAGGGGTTCTGGCGTGTGTCCAATTCCTCCCGGGCTACACGCACGTCAGCCACTCTGCTTGGCTCCAGGAGCCACAAAGGGCTGTGCCCAGCAGTGGTGTGGCCAGATTCCTAGAATCCTCTGAGGTGGCCTCCAGGCCACTCAAGGCCCACCTTGCAGCTGTGGACTGTCTTGCTGTCCTTTCTCCCACCCAGGTGTCTTCCTCCCCTGACGGCCGCCGGGGCCGCTGTCAAGTGCCTGGTGTCCCAGACCTCTGTGGGTGCCAGGGCTCGTCTCTGGGAGGGAGATCCAGAGCCTGTGGAGCTCCCGGGAGTCCACCTGAGAGTGGGCCGCCCTGGACTCAGCGAGGGGGCAGGGTCCTTCTCTGAGGGTCTGTCTCTCCATACAGGAGCCCAGGCTTTGCAGCTGAGCGGCGTTGACTAGGGCTTCCCCAGAGCTTGCAATAGTGTCTGGTGACTGGGGTCCTGGCCAGGTGGACAGGTGATGCCCTCTGGTTGCTCGGCCCATGGACCACCCTCAGCTGTGCTCAGAGCCATGCTGGCTGTGGCCTGGGGTAGCCCTGGGCTGAACGCACCCCCGCAGTAGGCCCAACTGCTCTGCTGAAGTCACCCTGGGCCATCGTGCTGGGGTGTCTGCTTGCAGGCCTGGTCCCAGTGGCCTCCCTGAGAATGGGTGGTGCTGCACCCACCTGCCCCACCTAGGACCCTAAGTCCCTGGTGCGCTTCTCTGTCTTGCAGATGGGCAGCTGTTGCAAGAGCCAGAGACAGGTCATCCCCGAAAACCTGGGCAACTCCGTGAAGAAGACCCCACCGCGCCACCTGTCCCGGGTGAACGGCTGGTCGCTGCCCCTGCACTCCTTCCAGGGGGTATGCTGGGCCATCTTCCTCCTCATGTCTGTGTCCACCTTCGGGATCTTCATCCCCTTCCTGCCCCAGGACTGGAAGCACGCTGCCTATGTTGTATCCTTGCTCCTGGTTGGGCTCCCATGGCCGCCTGCCTTCAGAAGTGGGAGGGAGTCGGAGTCTCCACGAGAGCAGGCCCCAGCCCCCGGCAGGCCTGCCCACAGCTCCGTCCCTGCCTGGGCCACCATGCGCAGGTGCTCCATGGGCAGCTCATGCACAGGCCTGATGTGACAGGAGGGCCTGGGTGGTGACCACAGGAGAGGGAGGGACTGCAGGCTGGGGCCACCTCAGCCAGCTCCCCCAGTGCACTGAGAGGCCCACTCAGTTGTCCCACAAGGTCAGCAGGAGGGACTTGAGGACTCAGCCTCCACTGTGCACCCCTGGCAGGCGTCTCTGCTGTTCTGTGGAGTGCCCTGCCTCATGGCTAGCCCTGGTGCCCATGGCTCAGTCATAGATGGCCTGTTAGCTGTGCCCAGAGGTGGAGAGGAACCACTTCTGTGCTGACCTCCCCTCCATGTTAGAATGGGAATGGCCCCGTTGGGCCAGCTGACTGTGGCATTTGGTCAGGAAGCCCCTGGCCCCCAGTCACTGTGACCTTAGGACCAGTGCACAGGTGACCTGGGGCAGAGCGGGGCTCCCTGGGGGTCACACCTGATGGTCAGGTGCTGGAGCCCTGGCCCAGCACTGTGAACATGTGCGGGCCTCTGCTCTGGCTGCCCACTGTAGGTCTGGCAAGAGAGACACGGGCGTGGCATGTGGGCAGGGTGGAGGCATGGCAGGGTCCGGGCAGGTGGCTGTGCCTGGACCCAGCTCCCCGTGCCAAACCTGCTCTGCCTCTGGGGGCCTCAGGTCCCTGCAAGGCAGGTGTCCTTTCCGGAAGTTCACTACTGTGGTAGGGCCCTGCTTCCAAGACAGAGAGCGCATGCAGAGTGGACCCCAGCCCAGGCGCTGGGTCTGCGCTGGTCTGCGCCTGTCCCTTCTGCACACGGGGTGCTTTCCTGTCCCTTCTGCACACGGGGTGCTTTCCTGTCCCTTCTGCACACGGGTGCTTTCCTGTCCCTTCTGCACACGGGGTGCTTTCCATGGCACTGTGGCTCCTCCTGCCAGCAGCCCACGCAGCAGCTCCGGGGGCACACGCTCCTCAACATCGCCCAGTGCTCGCGAATTCTCTCGTGGTGACTGGCTGCTGCTGGTGCTGTGTCCTGGAGTGCTCCCTGGCCTCTGGCTGGAGAGACCAGGCAGCCCCTGGGATGCCCCTGGGGCCACGGCCCTTTTCTTCTCCGTGTGAGGAATATCTTTGTGGGAAGGATTTTTTTTATAACAAATGCAGTGCTGTTAATAGATGAGGGGATGAAGTCCGTCCATGTTGGTGCCTTGTATTTGAGAAATTTGAGCAGCTCATCTAAATTGTCAGGCTGCTTGGGGCTCAGCAGTGGACAGTGCTGCGGAGCCAGGGCGCGTGGATGGCCCCTGCCTCACGCCGGCGACATGCTCCTCCTCCCCGTAGTCGCCCGCGGTGCCAGGGCTCCATCCCTCTGTGGCTCTTGAGGAGAACCAGTGTCGGGCCGCCCCTTTCTCTGAGCCTGGGCCTGCTTCCTCTGTGCCTGCCCTTTCTCCAGCCAGCCTGGGTTCGCTGTGCTCCTCTTCCCATCTTACGGTGGGAACTCTGGCCACTGAGGTGGACTTTTCTTGTTGATGTGTTAAAGCTGTGATATCTCGTAAGCACACGCAGATGCCGTGCACATATGTGCACGTGCCCACCCATGCAGTGCACGCAGTCTTGCGGTTCCCCTTTGCACCCCTTTGAGTTCAGACACTGCCCACCCAGAACTAGGTGCTCTGCCTCGGGTCTGTGGTGCCCTCTGCAGTGCCAGCTTCCCTGGGTGCCAGGCCCCGCCGCGGGCACACCTGGAGTGGGTGGATGAGGGGCTGTCAGCCCTACCCGGGGTTGGAGGCCATGTTCTAGCCAGAGGCACTCAGCAGGTTGACAGCATGCCGCACACACGCTCCTCTGGTCCTTCTTGTGATTTCAACCTCTATTTGAGCACTGGTCAGTAATAGTGGGTGGCCACATGTCCCTTGCCTTCCCCACTCCCAGGACCCCAGAGAGGTGGCAGCAGCACCACCTGCACTTTCCAGGGGAGCCCTTTGTGGAGACCTGGGTCCTGCTGAGTCACCAGCATGGGGGCCCCCAGGCAGCTGCATCTCGCCCATGCCTGGACATGGTATGGGGCTCAGGTGTCATTGCAGAAGGGTCTGGAAACTGTGGCTGCCTGTGTCCTGCTCTGCGGATGCAGGACGCCCTGTAGCCTTGGGGTGACATGTCTCAGTTCTTGGTGGTGGCCCTCTCCACCACCCTATGTGCATTCTGCAGATCCTGGTGCCCTCCTGCCCACCATGAGATCCCCCAGACTCTTGTCTTTGGCCTGGAGAACCTCCTCTGTGGCCTGATGTCCAAGTCTTCTGCCTCTGTTCCTCAGACCCTGGAAGCCTGTCTTCGGCAGCCACCCCCACCCCAGAGCCTCCCAAACCAAGAGCTCCACAGACTTGAAGACCACACCATGGGTCCCTGTGTCCCTCAGTGTAGCCTCCTGGGCCTCCTGTGGGTGCTGAGCGTGGGGGTGATTCCCACGCCCTCGGGCACCACCCCAGCTCATCTCCCTGCTTCTGGCCAGGATGCCTCAGGTTTGGGCATCCTACAGAACCGTGCCTCACTGTGATGGAGAAGCAGGCAGTGGCCCCCTGGCCCTCCAAAGCCACCTCAAAACTCCACAAGCCTCCCATGTCCTTTGCTGGGCTTTGAACCCAGAATCTGGCCATGGTTCAGGCTTGAGCATGGCCACAGAGCTGCTTGGTCTCTGGAGTCCAGTACAGAGCCACCTGCCTTCTGCTGACTGCTGCTGGCCTTGCCCTGACCCTGGGTCTTTGGGGCACCCAGAATGCACAGCCTGTGGCCTGCCTGGTTGAGGCCAGGTGGCTTCGCAGAAGGCTGCAGGATGGTGGTGCAGCCCATGCACACAGGGCCAGCCCTTTCAGTGGGGACACCACTGCTCTGGGGAGGTTGGGTAGAATCAGCCCTAGTGTGGGGGTACTGCTCCGTCTGTAGCCCTGGGGGCTGCCCACCGCGGCCAGCTCAGACCCTGCCAAGAGGGCCTCCCCGTGCTCACATCCGTGCTGCCCCTTGGGCCTCTGCCTCCTCAGTCCACACACAACAGCCCATGGCTCCACAAGGGCCACACCAACAGCAGACGTGTCCCTCCGTTCTGGGAACAGAGCTGATAGGAGGTGCCGGAGGGCTGAGCTCTCTCCTATCCTGAGGCCCTGCGGGAGGACTGCCAGCTTCTCCCTGTGTCCTCAGGTTGCCTGGCCACCTGCAGGTCTGTCTCTGGCCTGTCCCCCTTCTTATAAGACCCCTCGGGCTTCCCTAAAGCCCTTGTTTCGACCATCTGTTGAGACTGTTTCTGAGCAAGGCTGCATTCTCAGGAGCTGGGACTCAGGACTCAGTGTATGTGGGACGTGACTCGACCCTCAGCTGTGGTGGTCCATTGTCCCGCTGTGGCCCTCAGGGCTTGCCAGGCCTCTGTGTGTTCCCAGAGCGCCACACCGGGGTCCTGCAGCTCTCTGGCAGGGGCCTCTGTAGCCCCCATTCCATTTCCTCAAGGAGCCTGGGCCCCGCCCTTGGGTGGCTCAGCTCCATTTCTGCTGCCTCCCTATCCTCAGGGCTGGCTTCAGGTGGCTTGTCCCTCTGTCCAGGGCCTGGCTGCCTTTAGAACCAGTTTCCTGCCTGAAGGGCTTGGCTCTGTGCTGTGGCCACTGGGGGGCGCCAGTCGCTCATGGCAGCAGGCGGGTCAGCTGGGAGAGGACGGAGGAGGAAGCCAGAGGAAGCTGCAGGAAGCCACAGAGGGGCAGCGCGCAGGGCTGGGCAGCCGAGAGCCTGGCCGAGGCCAGCCGACCTGGGGGGCCCCAGGGCTGCACGGCTGGCCCATTGGCCACCATGGGCAGGGGCTGGGACTGCATGTAATCTGGAGACACCTCTGCAAAGCCCGCGTTGTGGGCGGGGCAGTGTGAAGTGGCAGCTGGGGCATCCTCTGCAGGGTCCCGCCAGGGAGGAGGGGGACCCTGCGTGACCCAGGGCTGCTGCTGGCGCTGCTGCTCTTCCTGCTGCAGAACAGGACAGGGGAGGTCAGCGCGAGGGCGAAGGGCCTGTGTGCTGGGCTGGCGCCCGTCCGCTGTTTATTTACCAAACACAGATTGTTGCTAGGGAATGTTCCAGCCAGCTGTGGTTCACAGCTCCAGACCGAAACTCAGGGGAGGCCCTTCGCAGGAGAGGGAGGCTCCCCGCTCTTTCCCTTCTACTCCCCACTTGACCTGAGGCCGTGGGCACTTCCTATCCCAGCTCACTCCTGGGTGGCTCCCCAGCTTGTGGCTGAGAGTGGCCAGCCAGGCCATCTTGATCATGGTGTAATCCATTAAGGTCACCAACATCAGTCCTGTGAGTGACATGGATGTCCCAAGAGGACAACCCCAAAACATGTGCTGTGCTGCATCCGCTGCCAAAGACTGCTGCTGGACAAGGAGGGCATGCAAGGACAGGGAACCGTGAGCCTAAGCTCTCTCCTCCCTGAAATGGCTTCGTGCCTGGAGGGCATGTCCAGGGCCAGCTTCTGTCCTGGCAGCTCCGGGTCCCTGTGGAAACGGGACCCCTTCTCTCCCGGATGACTCTGTCAGGGTGGCCTTGGCCACAGCACCTGCAGGTGTGGCTGTGAGCACCTCCACCTGGAGGCCCCGGGTCCCGAGGTCCAGCCTCCTGTCTCCCTGCAGTGGCCTTGTGCGTGAGCAGAGGAGGCTGTGCCTGTAGGTGCAGCATGCTGTGGGCGTGGGGGCGGGGGCCTGTCCTGCTTGCCCTCCCTGCCCGGCCCCCACCTGCCCGCCGGCTTCCAGCTGGGTGAGACTCTTGTTGCTCCTGTAGTTCAGCTTCCTGCCTGGTCTGTCCATGGCCCTCCCGCCAGGGTCCTGCAGCAGCACCTCGCCCTCAGCTGGGCCTGCAGGGACATGCTGGGCTGCGCACTGTCAGGGCTTCCATGAAAGCCAGCCCCGCACCTGGTCCACTGACCACGCGGCCCCACTGACCCTCACCCTATGGGAGCCACAGCCTCAGCCTCTTCCACCCAGGACAGGATGGTGCTGGCCTCACCCCAGCATTGTGTGGTCAGAGTGGCTGTGGGAAAGGCCTTCAGGTGCCACATAGTCACTGATATGGCATGGGGGACTGCTCAGTTCTCTCTCCTGCATGTGTCCCCTCGGCCTAGCTGGCACTCACCGTATTCCCATCCCACTGTTCAGCTCCTCCTGGGTATGCTGGCCTGGCCCTGACCCAGGTTCCTGCCCTGACCCTCTTGGTGTCTTGCTGGCTCCCGTCCCGCCCTCCTCAGGCATCTGTGCCTGAGTCTTCCCAGCTCCTGGGGCTGAGCAGCACACACCCTGCCTAGGGTTTGGTGAGAACCAGCTTCTTGTGTGTCCACTCCTCATCACAGAGAGCTGCTCTCAGAACCTCGCTGGGGAGGGGCCCCAGCACAAAACCCACCCCCAGAGCCCATGGGACTCTGTGACACGGCTGAAGGTCCTGGGCCAGGCCTGTAGATCCTAAACCCCAAGAAGGAGCTGGAGAGGCTTCTGCTGTTAAGGTCCCTGCAGCAGTCATGGGCTGGGCTCAAAGGGTGGCCTGCCTGTTGCAGCTTGCTGGACAGGGTCCCACCTGCTCCCTCTGGGGGTGCCTGGGAGCTGCATCCCACCTATCTGGGAGAGGGACCAGGCGAGAGCATGGAGATGGGAGCCCTGTGTCCACAGCCCCTCTGTCTGGTTTCCTAGGCCAGAAGAGGTGGGATCTGAGGGCCTGATGGCCCTTGGGCCCAGCTGAGGGCCCCAGAGGTCCCTGAGGAGCTGAGTGCCCCCCACATACACTTAGGCTGAGTTTGGTGTCGGATGCCCCGTCCCTGCTGATGGCAGACCAGCCTTCCCCTGGGCCACGCCCCATGTCTGCCCTGCTGACAGGACCCAGGGCTTTTGGGCCATGATTGCCTCTTTCCTGCAGCCCTGCCCAGCTCTTGCTCCCACTGGGAGCTTCGGGCAGTGTGTGGACATGGTCAGTTGCAGTCCAGCCGAGCTCCTGGAGGTTTGGGTGTGCTCTACAGATTCGCCCAAGGGTGCAGGCCATCCTTTGTCCCTGCCACCAGCCATGCTGCAGAGGACATCTCGTGCCACACTGACCAGGCCAGCCTGAGTGTTCCTTGACAGCCCAGGTGTTCGGAGCTGTGTTCCTGTTCCACCTGCTGGTCCACCTGATTGCCGTTACCATTGACCCGGCTGAAGTCAACGTCCGACTGAAGAGCTATGCACAGCCTGTGCCGACCTTCGACCGGTCCAAACATGCACATGTGATCCAGAACCAGTACTGCCACCTGTGTGAGGTCACTGTGTGAGTGCCCTATCAGGCCCTTGAGGTGCCAGGGCCAGCACCTGGGACTTGGGCTCAGAGACAGCTGCTGATCTGCCGGCGCTGGGGCTGGGCCTGTGCTACACTGCCTGGATGGCTGCATTTAAATCCCCGTAGCTCACTGTGGGGCTGACGCTCCCTTGTCCCTGCGTCCAGAAGCCCAGTGGGGCTGGAGTGGGGGTTCATCCCTGGCTGAGCCTCAGACCTGCACTCACTCCTCACCCCAGCACTGTCCTCCTGTCCTCCCCAGGTTTCCCAGATGAGCCCCTGCCCTTGGGGAGGAGGGTGGCCATCCCAGCTGTGCCTGGTCAGGGTCCCAGGTCTCAGGGCCCTGGGCACTGGGATCGGGAGGTGGCGTGGCTTTGTGGGGTTCGGGGCAGCTCAGAAGGCACGGTTGGGACGGAGCCCCAGCCTCAGCTCCAGGAACTGCGTGGCAGGCCTGGCCTCTGCCAGGCACCCCCCAGTGCTGAGCATGGCTGCAGGAAGCCAAGGTGGCTTCCTCCTACTCTGCAGCCACAGAGCCCAGTCCTGCTCTGTCCCCAACAGGCCCCAGGTAGAGGCCTCAGCCTCCCTTCTCTGTGGGACTGCCATTTTCCAGGCCACATGGGGCCGGCTCCCCTGGGTCTGCATGTTGGGCCAGCAGGTGCCCACTTCCCTTCCAGGAGCGAGAAAGCCAAACACTGCAGTTCCTGCAACAAGTGCGTGTCCGGCTTCGACCACCACTGCAAATGGCTCAACAACTGCGTGGGCAGCAGGAACTACTGGTGAGGCTGGCAGAGGAGGCTGGCTCGGGGCAGGGCAGGGTGCCTGGGCGCCACGGGGAGAAGGCTGCCATGGGCCATGTCCCTGTCCCCAGCGAGGTGGAGCTCAGGGCCTGGGTCTCACTGCCCTGGAATGTGTTTGGTGGAGCCATCCTGGACATGCTGGGTCAGCTCATGCCCGCAAGGCCAGTTGCTGGAGAGCCTCATGGATGGTGAGGGAGCAGGCCCTTCCTTGGTTGTGGCCAGGCTGAACCCCTGGACCTGCTTCCCTGGGCCTGCCCACCTCTCCACACCAAGGCATCAATTCCAGGAGCAGCGGCCAGACCCTGGAGCATGTAACTGAGCACCCAGGTGCCAGATGGAGGTTTCCCTGGGTCACTGGACAGAGATCCATGGCACACTCTGTCCCCTGTGCCTGGGCCCAGGGTGGGTATCAGCTCGGCAGGCCATGAAGCTCATCAGGAGGAAACAGGTGCCCTGCCGCCCTAGGTTGCCTTAGGAGAGAAGGCTCCAGGTCAGCACAGCCTGGTGGGCAGCGCGAGCCGCAGAGGGAGCTGTGAGTTCAGGCCTTTGCTCGCGCTGTCCTGCAAGGCACCAGGGTGCCCGTGATGCCAGGCCCCGAAGTGGGCTGAGAGATGCATGCCACAGCAGTGATGGCGCCTGTGGGGGACACGTCTGCGAGGCCCAACCCACCGCCCTCGAGAGGAGCCGCCCAGCACAGGAAAGGGCGGTGCCCCTCCCTGACCAGGCCTGGGCTGCACCCTGCTGCCTGAGCAGCCTGGCACAGCAGGTGCATTTCCTCAGCCTGCCGGAGGCCCTGGGTGGTGCCCGGGGGGCAGGTGAAGGCCAGGCCAGGCCAGCACGTCTTCAGAAGACACTGTGGTGAGCATGTGGGCAATAGCTGGGGGCATGTGGGCAATAGCTGGGATGGCACCCATGCTGGCGCAACCTCCTCCATCCCTCGTCCACCAGAGGCCAGGAAAGCAGGAGAGCGGTGACACTTAAGGTGCCATCTGCCCCTGAAGTGGGCAGGGGGGCTCTGGGAGGCGGTCCGTGCCTCAGCAGCAGGAGCAGTGTATACACCCAGCCCGGGGACGGCACGTGGCCTTGCACACTGCCCACAGAGACGAGCCGGGGCCACAAGGCCAGGAAGGGACAGAAGAACGGCGCCTGTGGAGTGGGCAGGGAGGGACGCGGACATGCTCTGGTTGGCAACACTCTGTGTGCTCCCTCGGGCCTTGAGCTCTGCTGTCCGTGGGACCCACTCTCACTGGCCGGGAGCCGAGTCCTGTCCATGCTACAGGACGGACACCAAGAGCTCAGGTGGAGGGTGTGGGGCGTGACCAGTGTCACCACCAGCAGTGATCTCAGCCTGCAGACTTGAAAGAATTGGTCCAAAGAATGTGAGGAGGATGGACGGAGGGCCGTTGGTGGCCTTGGGGACGCCCACTGAGGGCAGCAGCAGCCTGCGCGAGGCTGCAGTCTGCGTTGTCCTGGCGGGCAGCACCGGAGCTGTCCCTGTCCTGCCCCTCAGGTTCTTCTTCGCCTCCGTGGCCTCGGCGCTGGTAGGCCTGCTCTGCCTGCTGGTCCTCTTGCTGTACATCGTCGTCCAGTACTTCATCAACCCCGACCAGCTCCGCACGGACCCCATGTATAAAGGTAGGCCACCCTGGCCTCAGCGGGATAAGCCCCCGGCCCTCCCTCCAGCCTCCTCCTGGGGGAGTCTTCAGTCTCAGGGGTGCCCCCACTGTATCCCAGAGGTCCGAGGACGTTCCTGTCAGGCTCTCCCTGGCTGAGGGCAGCAGCCCAGCGTCCACACCCCAGCCAACGATGTTCCCATGCCCAGGAGGTGGGCGTGCTGCCCTGAGGCTGAGCTTCCAGGCAGTGGTGGGTGTGGAGCGGGGTGCACCTGGCTCTCCGGCACTTCACTGTCGGTCCTGCGCCCCCGACCAGCCAGACTCTGAGCCAGGTGGGCAGAGCAGCAGGGGGCCTGTCTTGCAAAGAGCAGGAAGTGGCCAGGAAGGCAGAGCTGCAGCTCTGGGCTGTGCATGGCCCTCTCAGCTGAACAGGTTTGGCAGCCCAGGCTGGGCACAGAAGGCTGCCCTGAGGAAAAGGAGATTTGCAGATGGAGGGTGGCTCTGACCTGCGTCCACGTCCTGACCCAGGACCGGGCAGGCATTGTGCGTGGAGGAAGGCCTTGGCAGACGTGACCAGGGTCTGTGTGTGAGGAGCTTACCCCGGGGTCAGGGTGGCCTGGACGCAGGCTCAGGTCCTCAAGAGACAGAGCAGCAGGCACACACAGGCCCTGTGAGAGGAGACGCAGGCAGCGCAGAAGCAGGCAGCCACCAGCCAGGGACGCCAGGCCCCAGTGCTGCAGAAGCAGGTCCTCCTGGGAGCCGAAGGGAGCGTGGCCCAACACATCCCAACTCCAGTCCTGCTTTCCAGTGTGAGGAGCACATTCGGCTGCCCAGGTGTCACCAGCTGTGGTCATTGTCACAACGGCCCAGGACACTGACCAGGAGCACTATGGTGGGGCCAGAGCACAGCTGGCCACCTCAGCCCCAGGCGTCATAGGCAACGCCCAGCTATGGGGCAGGAGAGGGCGGGATCTGCTCCTTGCTTGTTCTGGAACATTCCTGAGCCAACTTTGGAACAGCCTTCCAGGAATGACCTTGAGGTCTGTGGAAGGCCCTCAGCCTGTGTCGTCATGCCCCTCCCAGGACTTCTCAAAGCTGCCTCCCTTGGTGGCCAACCCCACAGACCCAGAGTCACCACAATGCTCTCTTCCTCTGTGACATGTGGTCCTCCCAGACCATGTGGACCAGCCTTGCTCCTGCAGGGCACAAGGGGGACACGAGGGGAAAGGCGAGAGGGGACGAGTGGCCATGGCCTGGCCGAGCCTGCAGGCGTGGTATCTCAGGAAGCGCTCGGCCGTGCACGGCTGCACTGCAGCAGCTCCGCGTGGCTCCTGGATCGCGGCTGAGGCAACTTCCTGGCTCACTGTTCCAGAAGGCTCCACAGGGCATGGCCTCCCCGATGCCGGACTTCATCACATATCCCAGCCTGCCACTGAGGCAGCGAGGGGCTTTCCCCATGAGATGGCACACCCCAAGCTTCCCACAGCCCTCCAGGACTCCGACACCTGAGTTTGGAAGCAGTGTCGTTTTGGCCATTGGCCGCCCGTGGCACACAAAAGGTCCTACCCAAGGAATGCCCCCAGGCGGGGCCTGTGGCCTGCCTGGCTGACCAGTGCCGGACGGGCCCAAGGCCTGTGGGAAGGGCAGGTGGTAGGTGGACAGGCAGCTGTCTCCTCCCTGAGCCTCACCCTGCAGACCCCTGGGGACTTCTGCAGGGGCGGGCGCAGCCCGGGGGCCGCCTGGGCCGATGGGAGGTGGTCAGCAGGTGCTAGCTGCATGAGCCTCCCTTGTCTCCACAGATATCAAGTCTTCCAACATGTGGCTGCTGTTCCTGCCCCTGTGGCCTGTGCCGGTGAAGACCCCTGTGGTCCTCGTCATCCTGACAGGGGTGCTGCTGCTGGGCTCCACCAGCTTCGTGCTGCTCGGGCACCTGCTCGTCTTCCACCTGTACCTGAGTACGTACCTGGCTGAGCCCTGCCGCTCGCCTTCCCTCCTGAGGCAGGCGGTGTTAGGCAGCCTCTCCAGAAAGGAGCCTGGAGCACGAGGGACAGATCACAGGAGGGACGGAGACCAGGGAGGCTCAGCAGGCCTGGCAAGGAGTCGGACTCTGTTGAGGCCTGCAGAAGACACGCGGGGCTTCACGACAAGTCTGAGACGTGCAGAGATGAAGGAGCAGGACGAGGCCCCAGGCAGAAACCCTAACAAGGAGAAACCCAAGCCGGCAGGCGGTGCCTGCCCTGACAGCCAGAGGAGCCCTGGGCCTGCAGGGCCGGGACCACCATGCCCACGCCTGCACTCTGTCACGCTGCCACCAGGAGTCCCCTGCCCCTGTGCACCGTCCCTGCTGGGGAGGGTCAGCCACGAAGCCTCCTGCTCTCGGGGCAGTGATAGACTGAGGGAGTGGTCTTGGTGGGTGCCATGGGGTGGGAAGCAGGGCCATTCTGACGGATACCTGCTCTGGGTGGAGCCAGGCCAGGCCCTGGGCATCACCTTGACCCTGTTGTGCCTGTAGCCCTGCCCGTGCCCAGCAGAGGGGAGGCACCACAGGTGGCCTTGCAGCATCCCAACCCAGAATGCTGGGGACACACCTGCCCCCAAGATGGGGCGCTCTTGTCTTGCCTGTGACGTCGACCTCTGACCGCGTCTTGTGGGGGGCCATAATGTGTTGTTTTCGGAGCTTTGACTGGGCATGGCCAGGTCTGTACGGTGCACAGAAGATGTGTGCTTGAAGAAGGAGAGTGACCCTCAACCCTGCTGGACTGGGCAGTCCATCAGGGACATGAGCCGCCTTATGGACATGGAGCCCTGGGGAGGGCACCTTGTGTTCTCTCAACTTGAGCTCTGGAGAAAGTGGAGTCGCCCAGGCCACCTCCAAGACTTACCACGACCTTGTAATGCGGAATGTTTTCTAGGTCATCTAGAACGTCTCAGATGTTTAAGAGCTCTCAGAATCTCAGCTGTGCACTCTTTCCTGGAGTCTGCCCCATCCAGGATTTATCCCCCTCTTGACCAATTCTCAATTCAGACCCTCAGATTAGGGCCAGCAGAGGTCATCACAGGCCCGAGGTCCTGTCCATACATGCAGGATAACACCCATAAGTGCCCAGTGGTGGATACTCAGTGCTGTAGCTCTTCCTTTCAGCTTTGTGATGGAAGTTCATTACCCAACTGTGAGGGTGAGTCAGGCCACTGTGTGCCAGCACCAGTGGACACTGCTGTGGAGGAGGTGTGGGGTCACCTGTGCTGTGGTAAGAGGGACAAAGACCAGGAGATGCAGACTGTGGACGGTAGCACCTGAGATGGGAGGAGGTGGCTGGGCACACCCGGCGGGCATCGGGCATCTGTGGCAGTCAGTAAGAGCTGGGAGAGCCTCTGGGGTGATGGGCCCAGCCTGGTGGGCACTCCAGGACACTGACTTCCGTTTGTTGTGGGACAGGAGGTGTCTGTAGGGGAGCAGGATCCTGAGAACTTGGTGGACTCCATGGCCCACCAAGAGCCAGTGGTGCTGTGTGTGGACACAGCCAGGGACCCAAAGGGATCTGCAGAGCAGTGTGCCCCTTCCTATGGGAACACAAAGATCAGATGCCCAGGCTCAGAGCACCAGCTCACAGGAGGCAGCCTGGGCTGGGGCACGAGAGCCTGGCACAACACCCTCTCGCTCCTGCGCCCCACTTGTGGCCCAGTGTGGGCCAGGCCGAGGAGTCCAGGGCACTGGCTGTGCAGCTTGAACTTTCCTCCTGGAGCTCAAGGACCCACAGAGGACCCTCCAGGGCCTGGATGTAGAGCAGGTCCCGCAGGTCCTGCTAATTCCGAGGACCTCCCGCCTGCCACAGGCCTCATGCTCACCTGAGGACCCACTCGTCCCAACAGACCTAACCTCTGCAGCTCGGGCACTGGCCCTGCCTCTCCTGTATTCCGTGTGGTGCCTGCCCCTCCCCCCCGATTCAGAGGCCATGGATGTCCGACAGCTAGAGTAGGCGAGGATGTGCCACATGGCGGGAGCCTGGCTCTGTCCTCTGCCAGGCAGTGGTCTTTCACCGTTGTCTTGGAACACAAAGCCCCCACCAGCTACAGAAACTCAAAGGAGCTCCATATAGGCAGCCTCCATGGTAGGAGCAAGGCTCAGCCCAGAGGGCAGGGCCTGCAGCCTGAGGGGTCCAGGACTCCTGTGACAGCTGGGCTGTGGGAGCTGGTTCCCTGCCCAGGTTCCTGTTCTGACTGCCTTGGTCCTGGACCCTCCTCGATGACAGTGCTCAGGTCACCAGGCTGGGCGAGGCCTTGGGAAAGCCCCCCGAAGGAGCACCCAGGGCATCCCAGCATGGGAAGGGTCAGAGGCAGGGAGAGCACCGTGGGGCCATTCGGCTCCTGCTGGTGTGGAGGGCTGTGGGTAGAGAGTAGCATGCAGCCATCCCCCCTCTCCAGGACTGACCAGGACTTGCCTTCCTGCTGTTCACCCCAGAAACCTGACCCTGGTATTCAGGTGTGCCACAGACATGGTCCTGGCCAGGATGACCCTGCTGGTCAGCTGCTCTGGACCTCAAGGCCTGCAGGTCAGCTGGGGCTTCTGCTCCTGTGGCTGGCTGACCATGCTGGTTCCTTGGCCTGCAGTGTGGCTGCAGTGCTGCTTCCTGGTGCACAGTCACACAGCAGTGTGGCTTCATCAGATCAAGCCCGCAGGAAGGCAGGAGAGGGCAGGTGGCCTGGAGGTGGCCTCACTGTGGCACAAGCCTCCAGGCCCAGCCTCCAAATGAGGAGCCTGTGCAAGGTGGGAGCACACAAGGCAGGAGGCCCTCAGGCTCCACCATGAAGCAGACAGGCGAAGGTCGGTGCCCAGGGAGTGTGTGGAAGGCCAAGTGCCCACTCAGAGGCTCCATGGAGGCCTGACATCCTAGGCAAATGAGGAGAACGCATCAAGGAGACTAAGGACAGGTCCACCGACTGCCCAAGCTGACCGCTGGTACCTGGAGCTGCTGGAGGACATGCAGGATGCTCACTTGTGCGCTTGGGGCTCTGCCGTGGGTTCTCAGGAGCTTGATGCGCTCTGCCCTGACCCAACCATCAGACAGAAATGCTCACATGGAGCTCACCTGGCCAGGTGCCATCCCCTGAGCCGCGCAGGCCATAGTCGTGCATGGTAGGGACGGAGGGCATCTGTGCAGCCCAGGAGTGGAGCAGTGAGGTTCAGATGCTCAGCCTGTGGCCCAGGTTCAGAGGCCAAGGAGGTGCGGGGAGCAGGTGGAGCCAGTACAAGCACCCCCTCAGCCCTGCACCAGCCCAGAAGGCTTCCGGGAGGGTGCCTCTGGCTGCTAGCTGCGGGCAGGGCTGAGTGTGGCCATGCGACTTCCCAGAGGCGACCGAAAGCCCTCTGCACTTGCACCCACTGGACTTCAGGGAGGGAGGAACAGGCGGGGACTCTCAGGAAGCACGCGCTGAGGGCCCAGAGCGCTGTCCCAATGCCATCCCACAACTGGCAGCCCTGCCGCAGCTTTCCCTCAGCACCCGGGCAGGATGGCCAGGGTCTCAGGATGAAGAGCAGGCAAGGCCATGTGCCTACTCTGCTGTGAGCAGCATCCCCACCCAGTGCCTGCCACCAGGTAGGCATGGCACCGCCAGACCTTCAGAGAGAGTGCCCTCCTGGGCCGCCACTGGCCTCCACCAGCCTCCCGGGAGATGCCAGAAGCTGCCGTGGAGGGGCCACAAGAGGGCCTCAGGCAGTTCCTCACCGACCTCCCTGACAGGCTGGACCTGGTGGGCGCCCAGCCCCATAGGATGTGCAGGGGCCCCCACTGCTGGCACACCCAGCTGCACGCTGTCCTGGCCGCCTGGGCTGCTCTGGGGCAGGGTGGGGTACCTCGGCCCTGGAGGCCACTGTGGCTATGCAGTGGGTGCTGGGCCTGCTGCAGGTGACTCTGCCCTCCCCTTGCAGTGGCCAAGCACATGAGCACCTTTGAGTACATGATGCAGGCCCGCTTCCAGCAGAGCCAGGCACCCACGAGGCGGGAAGAGCTGCCTCTGCCCACGGAGAAGGTGCGTCCTCAGGTAGGCCCGCCAGGCGGCACCCTCACTCCAGGCTGGGCGAGACCAGGTTTGCTGTGCGGCAGGACCTGGCGGCCATGCCCCTGTGCCCACCACCCCCGGGACTGTGTGGTGACTTTACAGTGGTGTGTGTGCGATGGTGTGGGGTGTACACCGTGTGGTGTGTGACGTGGCCTGTGGTGTGTGACACCGTGTGGTGTGTGACACCGTGTGGTGTGTGACGTGGCCTGCGGTGTGTGACACCGTGTGGTGTGTGACACCGTGTGGTGTGTGACGTGGCCTGCGGTGTGTGACACCGTGTGGTGTGTGACGTGGCCTGCGGTGTGTGACACCGTGTGGTGTGTGACGTGGCCTGTGGTGTGTGACACCGTGTAGTATGTGACACCGCGTGGTGTGTGACGTGGCCTGCGGTGTGTGACACCGTGTGGTGTGTGACGTGGCCTGTGGTGTGTGACACCGTGTGGTGTGTGATGTGGCCTGTGGTGTGTGACGTGGCCTGTGGTGTGTGACACCGTGTGGTGTGTGACACCGTGTGGTGTGTGACGTGGCCTGCGGTGTGTGACACCGTGTGGTGTGTGACGTGGCCTGCGGTGTGTGACGTGGCCTGCGGTGTTCACATACTATGGCTGTGATGTGCAGCATGTGGGAGGTGTGCAGTGTGGGTGCAGCGTGTGGTGTCCAGTGTGTGTGGTGTGCAGCGTGGTGTGGGGTGTGTTGTGTGTGGTGCGCAGTGTGGCCCAGGGGTGCAGCGTGGCCCTGGGGGGCAGTATGGCCTAGGGGGCAGTGTGGCCCTGCGGGGCAGCCGGGCCATGGGGGCCAGCGTGGCCCTGGGGTGAAGTGTGGCCCTGGGGGAGAGCGAGGCCCTGGGGGGGCAGTGTGGCCTTGGGGGGCAGTAGGTGACATGGGGTGCAGCATGACCTTGGGGTGCAGTGAGGCCCTGGGGCAAAGTGTGGCCCTGGAGGGCAGTGTGGCCCTGGGGGGCAGTACATGACATGGGGTGCAGCATGACCCTGGGGGGTGGCGTGGCCCTGGGGGTGCAGTGAAGCCCTGGGGTGCAGTGAGGCCCTGGGGCAAAGTGTGGCCCTAGAGGGCAGCGTGGCCCTGGGGGGCAGTACGTGA
>PVHX01025940.1:0-21539 GCA_004024805.1 Geosciurus inauris | reverse complement strand
GGGCAAGGATGGTCCTACCCCTGGGCCCAGCCGCTCTTGCTGGGTTCTCCTGGCCGAGGATGGTCCTAGCCCTGGGCCAGCCGCTCTTGCTGGGTTCTCCTGGCCAAGGATGGTCCTAGCCCTGGGCCCAGCTACTCTTGCTGGGTTCTCCTGGCCGAGGATGGTGCTTTGACATCATGTGACCCACCCCATTTCCCCTGCCTCAACCCCTTTGAGTTTTCCTGCTATTCCTAGCACGTGTGTTTCCATGGCCAGGCCCTGCTCCCAGAGCGATGTGGGTGTTCTCGAGTCCTGTTGGTCTGCAAGGTTGCCGCTGTGGAACGGGAGGGTGGAAACGGGGTCTGGCGTTTCTGCTTTTGGTTGTGGTTCACTGTGTTGATGCCTAGGAGGGCAGAGTCTGCCTGTGAACACGAGCCCCTGGGCAAAGCCTTTGCCTTGATAGCCAGAGGTGGGCTCTGGGGACTGCAGAGGTTTTGCAGTAGCTGTGGCTATGCCAGGCTCAGGAGTGGACAGCCCTGTCATCGGGGTGGATTGGAGATTCACCAAGACACCACCAGCAGTGGTTTCTGGACAGAGCTGGTTGGCTCTCATCCCAGGCTGGCTCCTGGGGGCCTGGGTTGCGAGTGCCAGCCGCTGATGGTGGACGTGTACAGGTGCGGCTGCAGCAGAGCCCCCGTGCTTGGCCAGCAGCAGGACTGCAGCTGTAGACTGAGGTTCCTGGGACTTCCTAGGCTTCTCAGCTTCTGGCTCCTGAGACGTGAAGCTTGTTGCCATCTGGGGTGCTGCGGGCACCTGCCTGAGGGGAGCTCGGGTTTGCTATTGGTGTCATGCTGCTCAGCTTCACCCAGTCCTGCCCCTTCATGATGCACAGTCTCTGCACACAGCCCAGCAGGGTCCTTGACCCTTCCAGACCCCCCCGGAAAGAGGCTGCCTGTCTTACGGGAGTGGTTAAGAGCTCAGGCTTGAAGACAGGTGCAGTGGACCTTGAGGCAGCTTTGCTACACTGAGCTGGATGACAAATCCTCGATTTCCTCATCTGTAAGATGGGGCAATAAAACCTAAGTGAGCACAAGTCCCTTCCTGGGCGTGAAGCCCTGGGTCCTGTGCTGACGAACGGCACACTCGGGGGGCATACCAACCCTTTGCTTCCCTTCCTCCCTCATCAGCTGCTCGTGCTGCACTCACACCACAGGCACAGTAGGACACACCTGTGACCCCAGTGACTTGGGAGGCTGAGGCAGGAGGATGGCAAGTTCAAAGCCAGCCTCAGCAACTTAGTGAGGCCATGTCTCAAAGTAAAAAAATAAAAAGGGCTGGGGACAGGGCTCAGAGGTTAAGAATTCCTGGGTTCAGCCCCTGCACCCCTCATTCAAGATTATCATGAACACCGTGAGTGGCAGGCTGTGGCTGGAAGGTGGTCCTGCGCCTAAACTTTTGTAGTCCTGACCTTGCCAGAGGAAATTCACACAAAAAAGAGATGTGGGGGACAATCTGCCATCAGCACGTCACTGACACCCATGGGCTCGCCGGGGGCCAGGGAAGCAGGCCCGACGCGGCCACACCTTGTCCTCTTCGCGCATGAGAGATGCGTTTCATGTGGCTGCAAAGGGAGAGAGGTTGCCCTGCAGACCCTGCAGAACCCCCAGCTCTTTCCGTGCTCACGACCCCGGACCAGGGGCCCAGGCCCACTCCCTTCATGCGGGAAGCCTGGCCTTGCAGGTATGACCAGGAAACCCAGGGAAACTGGGTTACACGTTGCAGGCTGGAGATGTTGGTCCTCTGGGTCTGTGCTGGACAGGATGGGTGCTGGGCACCAACCCAGGCAGGGAGAGCACCGGGTGACGAGCGGGCAGCCCAGGGGATCACCGTCTGGCCGGGTCTGTGGAGCCATTCACAGCGTGGTGTGCGGGGCGTGTGTGGTGTGCACGGCGAGCACGTCCCCCGGGTGCTCGGGCGACCCGCTCCCCACGTGCGGTCGCGGTCCTGCTGTGTGCCTTGTGCCTGGGCCGCTCTTGGGTGCAAGCCTCAGCGGGTTGCGGAGCGCCGCCGCTTCCCTGCACCAGCTGCACTGGGTTCAGTTCCTCCTGCCAGCACTTGCAGCTTCTGTGTTTTGACGGTGGCCGTCTGTTGGGGAAGGGGAGTCTCACTAAGGCTGGGTACTGCCCTGGTGGCCAGCGATGCTGGGCATCTTCTCGTGTGCTTCTCGCTGCTGGTCCCTTGTCCTCTCTCAGACTTCTTTTCTAAAACGCTCCATGAGTGAGGTGCCCTTCACGCCCGCACGGCTGCTTCCCGCCCGCCTGCTCTGAGCTGAGCAGGGCTGAGCGCCCCCACAGGCCTGGCTCCACCAGCTGCTCCGCAGCAGCTGCCGGCAGGGAGAGGAGCTGGCCGGCAGGTGTCACCCCGCGGGGCCTCCAGCCGGCCGTGCGTTTTGGTGGCGCATGGGCACTGGTGGGCCTGGCTGTGCATGTCTGTCCCCCGGGGCCCCTTGCTGGTGTGGAACAGGGGTCAGCAAATGTACGCATCTGGTTTTCTCCATAGGCCTGCCAGGGGGTGTGGTCCTCACTCGGTTTATACAGGGGAGCCTAAAGCTTGTCCAGAGTCATTCAGCCGTCAGGAGCAGACCCTGCTGTCTCCTCATTGCAGCGAGCCTGGGTGTCTCGGAAGAGTGTCCAGCACAGGATGCGCCTGCCCTCCACCGGCTGCTTTTAAGCCCTGGCCTCTCTTCCTGCACCTCATTGTTGTGGTGCAGCGTGCAGGGGGCCTGCCACCACCGTCACTTCAAGTGCAGCCAGTGGCATTAACTGCACATGCCTGTCCCAGGACCACCACCACCGTCCACCTCCAGAAAATTTCCTCTTGTGAAACCAAAACCGTCCCCACTAAACTCTGACTCAAGGTCCCCAGCCCCCTCCTCTGAGTTCCAGGGTGCCAGGCTCCCCATAACAGGAGCACTCAGCACCTATCCTTTTGTCTGGCAGCTTCACTTACTGCTACTGCTTCCAGCTCCAGCCTCCTTGCCACAGATGCCAGGTTTCCTTTTTCAGGGCTGACTAATGTTCTGCTGCATGTTCAGGCCACACTTGGTTTATCCATTCTTCAGTTGATGGACACAGGTTGTTGCTTTTTGGCTGTTGAATAGAACTGCTGTGAACGTGGGCGACTGCCTGCACCAGGTCTTGTGTTGACATTCCTTCCCATGGTGAGATTCTAAGGGTGCACCCAGGTGGGACCTTTAGGAGGTGACTAGGTCATGGACACAGTCCTTTCCTGGGTTTATGGATTGATAGGTCAGTGGGTTATCGTCTATCTCTAGGGTGGGGCTGATTCTTGGATGCACCCTCTGGCCGTGGATGCCTGGGCTGCCCTTGGACTCCGCAGAGTCCCTGCCAGCAAGGTCTCCTTGACCTTGGGCCTCCGGCCTGGACTGCTGAACGAGCCTGTATCTTCACGACTCGCCTGCTCTGGGGCAGTTATAGCAGCAGAAGAACCAAGGACACTTTTAAGTTTCAGTTCTTTTTGGCAAAGAGCAGGGCGTGGGTTGGCGATCCGGTTGGAGGAGCTGCCGGGACATACCGTCCTGATCCCTCGGCAACGCCCGCTGGCTCCAGGCACAGCTTTCTTCTCAGAAGTGCACGGGAAGGGAAAGGGGTGTGCAGGACTGTGATTTGGGATGAGCTGAGAGAGCGCCAGGACTCCACGGAGGACTGGTGGGCAGAGAGGTGAGGGGAGCGGAAGGCCACAGCTGCCCTCAGGGACAGTGGGTGGGTGTCATGGGAGAGGGCGAGCTGGTGCCACGGGCTGTGCTCTTCATCCGTCCTCTCCATCATCTCTGGGGCTGCTGTGTGACCCAAGTCCACCCCTCGGGCCTGGCTGACTTGGAGCTGCCTTCCTGGTCCTTACCTACCTGTCCCCCTCCCGGCAGGTGCAGCTCTGTTCAGATGCAGGTGCGAGGAGACACATGCGTCTCACTCCCAGGGTGCGGGGGCCAGACTCAGAGCCCATGACCCCGTCTCTCCCGGGGCCTCAGACCTCCTCCCTTTGGAAGGGCTCCTAGCCACCTCTGGGGCAGAGGCCACATGGAGGGGCACTGGAGGACAAAGAGGGTCTTGCCAGGGGTGAGGGGTGAGGGTGGGTAGCAGGTTGAACCTGGAACCCAGGCTTCTGTCTGGGACGTGCTCCTCACTGCCAGGTGGGGCAAGCCCAGGCCCACCTGAGAGGGAGTGTGGTGAGTTCCGTCACTGGAGCCTGAGGCTGTGGACGTTGTGTGTACCTGGAAGGCGAGGAGTGGGTGAGCATGTCCCTTGGTCCGCTGAGCCATCTGCGCCTGTTCCTCACCTGCCTGCTCATTTAGCGTAGGTCTAAACAGCTCTGCGGAATGTACGAAGGCCGGGTCTCCATGAGGGTCGTGCTGCTGCTCTCTCCAGTAATGTGGGCATGGGCGGCTGGGCGGCCGAACCTCTCAGCAGAGTGGGGTAGTGACGAGGAGGCCAGGCGTGTTCGCGGAGCGTGAGTTTGCACTGGCAGCTGGAGGGGACGGGTGGGGTCAGAGTTCATACTCTCACTGCACCGTTTGCTCTCCATTTTCCATTTTGCTGTTTTGGCAGATCCCTGTTATCCTTGATGCTGCCCAGAGTGCTCTTCTTGACTGCCATCAGAGACGGAAAGCCAAGCCTTCCTCACCTGGGGCAGAAACCCGGAGCCAAGGGCCGAGGTTGGCCAGACGGGTCTGGGGAAGCCTCCTGCTGAGGGCCTGGGGCTCAGTGGGTGGCCTGTAGGGTCCTCGTCCACCTGGGTGCCTGGTGGGGCATGTGCCCGGCTCCTGTCTGCACAGGTGCCGCCTGCCTCCTGAGATGTGGCCCTCACACACCACCTACAGGACTCGCTGACCTCCCAGGTGAAATTACCTATGTGCAGGAAAAAGAGAAATAAAAAAGCCCGGGAGAAAGGAGCGGGGTTAATTTCAAGATTTCCAGGTTAATTAACTTCCCACTAGATTCTCTGGCTAAGCAGAGGATGTCTGGGAGGTGGCAGTCCTGTGCCCGGCCCACCCCTCCTTGAGCCTCCCTGCAGCATGGAGCTGACCTTTTGCAGAGATCTCCTTTCATTCCAATCATTGATTCTTTAATGGCATCTAATGTTGATGTAAGGAAGTGGCCAGCTCTGAGTCCAGCACTATTGATCGCTCCTAAGAAGCCGCCTGGGACAGACCCTGGCCTGGCATCCTGCAGATCCTGCCCTGGGCCAGGCCTGCCATCCCTGCCCATCCCTCTGCCTGAGCCTGGTCCTCGCCTGCCCCCGCCGGCCTCCTTGCCCAGGCCTGTCTTCTCTGTGCAAGAGCCTGTCTCCCTCTCCATCCGTCCAGATCCTACCTGGGCTTCCAGGACGCCTTTCAAATATCATTTCAAATGTCAGATAGCAGGGTGATCTTTTGAAAATATAAATCAGACCATGTCCTTCTTGTGCTTGAAAACTTTAATGGTTTCCTATGCCCTTTCAGTGGGCCCACCGGCCCTCAGAGCTTCCATATCCAGCTGGCCTTCCCCTGGTCTCCAGGCCCTCTCAGGGATAGGGCGCTGCGGTGGCTCTGCAGGCCGGTCTCCTTCCTCTTCACGTTACCGACTCTGCCTCAATAGCACATCTCCGCCGAGCACCACACCGTCTCCGGGGGACGTTCTGAGCCTCTGATCTAAGGGGGCCTGCTGCGGTCAAACAGTGGCCTTCATGGTGCCCACACCCCAGCCCCCAGAACCTTGGGAGAGGGGGTGACTCTGGCATCTGGGGCTTTGCAGAGGGATGGAGGTTAGTGTTTGGGGTGGGCAGAGTGTCCTGGCTTGTAGGGCCCAGGACACCCCAGGTGTTCTGAGAAGTGGAAGAGGCAGGGCCCCGGCCAGGCTCTCCAGGGGCAGCTGCCTCAGCAAAGACACCGCAGGCCTGCAACCACCAGAGCTGATTCTGCCACAGGAGCAGGGCCCCGGGCCTGCGGTTCTCACCTGTGGGACCCCAGCACCCTGGGCCACCGCGCTTGTGTGGCCCGCTGGTACATCTGTGGTGACTCGTTCTGGCAGCAGGGGAACACAGGTGTGGCCCTGCCTCTCTCCAACCTCCCGCCACCCGTCTCCTCAAAGCGCCGAGGTTTCCTGAGGTGGGGGACATAGATAGAGCGTGGGGAGCTGTGGGTGGACTGGCATCAGCACTCGGTGAGGTGCGGGGCTCAGGTGCTGCCCGTGGGGGCAGGGCTTTGGCTGGGGAAGTGGAGCCCGCAGCCTGCTGCAGCCCTGGTGGGAGCTGGAGTCCTAGCACAGAGGTCTCGGCCTCTCCTTTCCTGTGTCTCCCCGTACCCTCCCTCTACAACATGACCCAGGGCCTGGGGAGCGCAGTTGCAGGGCGTGGGGCAGAGTGGCTGCACTCACAGTGGGTGGAGAAGTGAGGGACTTTCATAAAGTAAGTTGCCCACCTAGGAAGCGATTTGTCAAGCTTTTTAAACGACACCCCAAATCAGTAGAATGAAATTCATGAATGAAAATTTCCTTTTGCAGAATCCCACATCTCAGCTTCTAGTTTGGAGACTCCAGAGGAGGTGCAGGGAGGGGCGCTCCTGGTGCGTCCTCTGGTCTGGGGGAACTCGGCTCCAGCACCTGCCCCTTCTCTGCCTGGCCTGGCTTTGGACCTTTCTTTGGAGGCCTCAGGGGTGGGGAGCTGCTGGGAACTCAAGTGACCCGTCCCAGGAGGCTGCCTCCTAGTGACCTTAGCTCCTCTGAGTTTTGCATTTTCTCCTGGGGGCCGGTAACTGCTGACAGTGGGAAGACGAGGCTGCTCCACGCCTCTGCGGTGCCCAAGGGCTTCTGCTGCCCGTGACCTTGGCCGTGTCCAGCCCTGTCAAGCACCTGCCCAGCACCTCAAGGCTCTGCTGTCTGTGCTGCCCTGCTATTGGCCCTAGCGGGGTCCATTGGAGGGTGCCCAGGGGGTAATTGTGGGGACAGAGCCAGGTCTGGACTGTGGAGGGCGTCCATGGGACTAAGCAGAGCAGGTGGTCAGGCGTTTGAGAGAGATAAACAGCACGGCTCCTCAGAGGACAGTGCTGTTTCTTCCCGGGAGAGGGACCTGTCAGGTGAACCCAGCAAATAAAATCCAGTTCTGCAGGGAGGACTCCGCCTTCCAGAGATGCAACTACCAACACGGAGAATGACGCGCGCCCCGTGGAGGGAGCCCAGATAGAACTCCCGCGGAGCGCATGTCCCTGTGCTCTGCTCGGTGTGGGTGAGGTGGCCACAGCAGGTGCGGCAGTGCTCAGCCCCAGGTGTCCCTTTTACCAGCAGGTGCTTCGGCCCCTCCTAGAGAGGGACAAAGACCCAGGGCATCCATGCTCTTCCGCCTTGGCCTCTGGTTTCCCTCTGCAGTATCCCTGATTCTGGACAGAGCTGCACTTGTATCAGTCTTCAGGACCCTGAGGCCTGCGGCTCCTGGCTGGGGAGGGCGCAGGGGATGCTGGGCCTATGCCTCTCGGGCTGTCTGTTGTGTGTGGGTGCCGGGCCTGTCCTTGTGAAGACACGTCTGTCAGCCGCCTGGTGCACGGGCAGCTCAGGCCTGATGCCCAGCTGCGGCCCTCGGGGCTGCATGGTGCTCTGTCCCCAGCAGCTCCCAGCACTATGCCTCAGTCATCTCACTATTGGTGGGACACCTGTCACTTCAAGTCAGTCACACCCCAGGAAGGCAGCCGTGGAGGGGGCTCCACTGGTAACTGCAAGCAGCTGTTTCCGCCCAGAGCTGGGCCCGCGAGGGAAGCAGAAGGGTTGTAGGTGTCCCTAGAAGGTGGCTGTGCGTCTCCCCAGCCCTGTTCCAGGGCGGGGGTTATGTCTCTGGCCCTCTTGCAGGCTACGGCCATCTTTTACGTCCTCCCTGACGGTCAGACGCCATGCTTCTCTTTGTTCAGGCCGAGACCTGCACCCTGTGGGGTCCAAGGCTGACTGTGTGCCCCTCTCACAGGTGAGAGCATTGAGCCCCAGAGGTGTAAGGGGCATGGCCGGGTCTCAAGGGCACCCAGTGGGCAGAGTGAGGCAGGGCAGGCTCTGATCCCCGCTGGGCCTGGGGTCACCACCCAGCCTGTCCTCTGCTGCCCATTCAGTGAGGGCTCTGGAGGGAGGCCCTTCAGAGCTCGGGGCCACCGCCACTTTGTGAAGTGCACCCCGGCTCGTCCAGCACTCTGAACTGTGGCCAGCAGGAGCCCCCTCTGATCTGCACGGCCACCTGTGGACAAGAGGGAACAATAGCGATGGGCAGTCATGGCCCCTCTCACAGAGGAAGGTTCTAGAACACTTAGGCAGGCTGCCAGGCCAGAATCTGCAGGTGGAGGCTGGAGGAGCTAGGAGAGCCTCTGGTCCCAGACTTAGCAGGACTCAGGGGCTCTTCCTTCCTGCCACCCCTGTATGTGCAGGGACCCTGTCTCTCACCCGCGGGAACAGCCTGGCACGTCTGGCCACAGGCCCTTCCGGGCCCTGTCCAGTTTGTGTCATGGAGGTGGAGTCCTTTGGTATCCCTGCTGCCTCCATGCTACCGGCCACTGTGACTGCGCCCGATAGCAGGGTCCACCAGAGGGGAGACCACGGGCACTCGGAGAACAGGGGAGTCAGACCAGTCCAGCGGGGGCAGGCGGGCCTGGGCCACGGAAGTGTGCCCCATCTCACCGGCCTGGCTCTCACTGTCCCTGCGGCCTGCTACCTCTGGGCCTGGCCTGCCGCCGTGTGAGTGTGGCTCTCGGCGGCCCCGTGGGGTTGGGCCGCTTGCTCACCAGCAGTCGGGCAGCCCAGGCCGGGCACCTGTCGTGGCCTTTCCTTTCCTGGCATCAGTCGCTAGATGAGCCATCTAGGGTGCAGCGGGAACTGGCCGGGGGTGGGTGGACGGGGGTGCTGTTGCGCTGAGGCGCAGGGGCAGGAGCCCCAGAAACGAGCCCGCATTCTGCCGGGAGTCGGCCTTGCCTGTGCTGCCGAGCGGCCTCGGAGCCTCAGTCCTTGCCAAGGGCGTGCTGCCCTCCATCCCGCGCCACGGAGCTGCACGGCGCTGCCCGGTCGTCTGGGTGTCTACTTGACTGGAGGGTCAGCGTCTCGCGGGATAAATCACGGCGGCACTAGATCAGCTGTCGCGGGCCGGCAGCTCGTGCGGGGCTGGATTCATGCGGTGCCGTTCCTTCCTCTTGCTGCAATTCTTCCTAAGGAACGTGGTGTCAGAATTTTAGTGCCTCATATTTCCTGCAAATGCTAGCAGCGCGGTGGTGACGGTGCTCCGCGTCCTGCAGTCGGATGTGCTTGGATCCCCACCACCGTCTTTGAAGAGGCGTCTCGGAGCAGAGCCGAGGCTCGTCCCCACTCATCACAGTGCAGCGTCCTGGCTGGCGCAGCCCCTCTGTATAAAGCACGGCCTTTGGCGTCCGCGTGGATCCCGAGGCTGCAACAGGCAGCCCCCGTTCCTTACAAATTGTTACTTTTTAATGTTAAGAAAGGAGACGTTCAGCACACACGTTTCCGGTCCCTGTTTTCTAGGGCTGGCACAGCCCAGACACAGCACCCAGGAAGCCCTGGCCTGGCAGGCGTCGGCTGTGCCCGCCTGTCCGTTCTCACTGCAGTGCAGGTCTCACTGGAACCCCGCGGAGCCCCTCGGCTCTCTGTGGCTCTGCTGGTAGAGCTGAGGTCTCCCCCACTTTCTGGAGTCTTGCATTGTGCACCCCTTCACCTCCTCTGCTCTCAGGGTGAAGCGGCCGGTGTCCCCAGGATCTTACGTCCGTACCTGCGCTTTCCGCCTCTGTAATGAGGCTGCTTTGTAACCTAACCCAGGTCCGCCTGCGCCCAGCCGGGCAGAGCGAAGCCGCCTTCCCAGTGAGCCGGCTTTCCTGACGCCTGATTGTAATGGGTTCCTGTAGAGAGCACACCGCGCTGGCCTTGCTGAGGACTTCTCACATATCACCTCGTCTAACCCTCGGACAGACACACAAGGCAGAGACCATTACTGACTTCATTTTGCTGACAGAGAAATTAAAAGCAAAGGGAAGGCCAGTGACCCGTTCAGGGTCCCAGCTGCTGGGGGACAGGACTGCACCGCAGTTTTGCTTCCAGGAGGAGGGTCCTGTGTGGGCTCCTGCGGGCACTGGGCCCAGCTTCCATGCCTGTCTCTACCGCGCCTTCCCTGGACAGACCTGCGGTCAGCTCACCTGAGCATTCCTGGTGGTGCACACGGCATTCGCAGACCGCGTCTTCTCTGCCCATCTTGGGTGGAGGACTCGGCTCTCCTCTCTGTGCTCAGTGCTGCCTTGCTCGGCTGGCTTCAGTCACCTGAGCCTGATGAGCCCCTGTAGGTCCATCCCAGACACCCGGCCTCACAGTGAGAACAGGCTCCCTTCCCTCTCTGAATGCTAGCATGGGAAGCTCGCTTCTCCTCTTCATATCAGTGGGATTTCATGTTAGGGCACTTTTAGATTATTTTGTTTTTCTTAAGTAGGCAATCTTGTCATGTTTGAATGATGTCGCTTCCCCTGCCTTTCCAGTCCTTGTGTGCGCGTGCACGCATGTTTGTGTGTGCATGTGTGTGTACATGTGCGTGTGTGTGCATGTGTGTATGTGTGCATGTGTATGCACGTATGCGGATGTGCGCGTGCATGTGTGCGTGTGTGCATGTGCATGTGTGCACGTGTGTGCATGTGCACGAGAGTGTGCATGTGTGCATGTGCATGCGTGTGCGTGCGTGTGTGAATGTGTGCATGTGTGCGTGTGTGTGCGTGTGTGTGCGTGTGTGTGCGTGCTCAAGGGACCTTGCTCTAGGGCTGAGCTTCAGGAGGCAGCGTGGTGTCCCATGACCCGTGTGAAGTGGGCTACATACGTGGTGCCGTAGGGGACCCTGGAGCTGTGGTCCTGAAAGACACCTGCCTGTTTCCAGGTCTCTAGGGTACATGGTGCTAGGGAAGGGCCTGCCAGGGAGACGCCGGCCCCTAGTGCCCTCTGGAAATGCTACTGGTACAGAAACCACCTGTTCCCCACAGCCTGAGACCAGGCCATGAAGTGCTGGGGCCAGGAGCTCATGAGAAATAGTTCCTGAGCATCACTTTCAATTTCCTACATGGCTTTTTGTTTATTGCTTATTGATTTGGTTATTGTGACTCATTTTCCTGAAGAAGAGAAAACATATGTTGTATAAAAATCCAATTCAAGAATGACACATGTTTATTGGTCTTTCCTGTATACATGGAGGAAATGGCTACATTTATTTCCTGTGATCTTTCCTTCCGGCTCCTTGGGGTCCCCCCACCGCCATCCCCGTTATGTTGGCACTAGGCTGTTATTTCTTACATGAAATATTTTATTTTCAAAAATCGCATGTGACAAAGGTGTCTAACAGTAACAATTATCCAGGTTTGCTTGATGGGGCAGTTTTGAAACCCTTTGCAGACTTTGAGGCCACCAGTCTCCCATCTGGAGGGCCTGTCCCTTCCTTCCTGAGGGCAGACCCACAGTCTCTGTTCAGAAGCCCTGGATGGGCGGAGAAGTGCGGAACTTGCCTTTCCACTCTGAGGGTGCTGAGTCCTTGCCTTCCAGTCTGAAGTTGTGGAAGGGACGCCGTGGCCAGCCTGGTACTCCTTTGTAAAAAGGAAACCTATCTTTCCTGACTGCATTTTCAAAAGAAATTTTATCCTCAAAATTCAATCTCACCAGGTTTGACTTGGGTACCTACATCTCACCATCATTTAAAAAACATTTTTAAAATTTGTTTTCTTCATACATGACAAAAGAATGTGCTTAGACATGCCATATATACACATGGGGTATAAGTTCCCCTTCTGGTTGTACCTGATGTGGAGTTACACTGGTTGTGTATTTGTGTGTGAACAGAGGAAAGTCAAGTCCAATTCGTTCCACTTTCCTTCCCATTCCCATCCCCTTCCGTCGCCCCACACCCCTCTGTCCAATCCGGTGAATCCCCACCACCCTGCCTATTATGAGTCAGCATCCGCATATCAGAGAGAACATCCCACCTTTGTTTAGGGACTGGCTATTGCACTTAGCACGATAGTCTCCAGTTTCATCCATTTACCAGCAAATGCCATAATTTCATTCTTCTTTAAAGCTGAGTAATATTCCTATGTCTGTATGCTACACTTTCTTCATCCATTCATCTGTTGAGGGGCACCTAGGTTGGTTCCATAGCTTAGCTGTTGTGAATTGAGCTGCTATAAACACTGATGTGGCTGCGTCACTGTAGTATGCTGATTTTAAGTCCTTGGGTTACATGCCAGGGACTCACCATCAACTTTGACTGGCATCTGAGATGTCTCTCAGGTGCCCACACTGATGGCCAGATTCGAGGAGACCCCTGGGGTGGTTTCTGGGGTGAGGCCCTCCTCCCCAAGGCTTGGCCCCCTCCATGTGCATCTTTCCACCAAGATCTCCTCTGTCCTTTGCAGACTTTCAGGCCACAAGTCTCCCATCTGGAGGGCCTGTCCCTCCCTTCCTGAAGACAGACCCACAGGTCTCCATTCAGAAGGCCTGAGCTTTCTTCTTCCTTCTCATGCTGGCCTAGTCCCCAACCCTGCTTTTCACACTATTTGAAATATCTTTCTGTTGAGTTTTTGGGGTCTCATTATACTTCTGGGGGTGTTTTTAAATTCTTTAAAAAAATATTTTAGTTGTTCATGGACTTTTATTTTATTCATTTATTAGTTGTTTGTGGTGCTGAGGATGGAACCCAGTGCCTCACACATGCTAGGCAAGTGCTCTACCACTGAGCTACAGCCCCAGCCCCTGTTTTTAAATTCTTGTACTGCATTTTTCTTAAATTATCTCCTTAAGTCAACTATTCTGGCTCGTAACAGTTTGGTATCCTCTTAACTTGTATTTCAATTCCTCTTCTCTAGAATCCACAGTTTATTTAAATAACAATTTATTGAGGTAAAAGTCATAAAATCCACTCTGTTGCAGTTCCGTGTTTTCACTGTTCTCAGAGTGGTGCAACTGAGCAGCGCTGCATTTCTGGGCACTTTCTGACCTCGGGAAGGAACCCCGTGTTCACGGTGGTGCCACAGTGCCCCTGTGCAGGCGGCCACTGCTGTCTGCTGGAGGACTTACCTGTCTGGACTGTCACGTGACAGAAATCTGTCGCTGCTGCTTTCACTTGGCAGCCCTTCCTGGCTTCATCGTGTCGTAGCATGTGTGAGCACTTGGCCTGTTGTTTCGCTGCGTAGTATTTCATTTTTCAGATGCTCCACATCTTGTGTATCCACCCGGCAGCTGACCAACGTGCTGGTTGCTTTTCCTTTGGCTAGCCTAAGCTGCACTGCTGCGAATACTTGTATGTATTGTGTGCACCATGTATATTCATGCTTATGATTCTCCCTGCGTTTACGTAGCAGTGAATTTCTGGTTCTGCAGTGGCTTTCTGCCTGTCATTTTGAGGAACTGCACATTTGGAGGAACTGCTAAAATGCTTTTGAAGCTGGAGGCACATTTCACATTTCCATCAGCCACATGGGGGGCCAGTTTCCCCACCTCCTTGCCAGCTGTTGTTGTCTGCCTCAGTTTTAGTCATCCTGTGGGTATGAAGTGCATCTCATTGTGGTTTAGATTTGCATTTTTTTAAAATACCTTTTTAAGTTGTAGATGGACACAATACCTTTATTTTAATTATTTAATTATTTTTATTTGGTGCTGAGGATCGAACCCAGTGCCTCACACTTGCTAGGCAATTGCTGTACCACTGAGCCATAACTCCACTCCCTTGATTTGCATTTTTAAATGACTATTGATATTGGACATCTTTTCATGTATCTATGGGCTCTAAGTACACTATCTTTGTAAAAATGTGCATGCATTTCCTTTACTCATATTTCAAGTATTTGTATTTTTGTTGTTGAGTTGTTATATATTCTGGACACCAGGTATTTATCAGATGTATAATTTGCAAACATTTCCTCCCATTCCATGAATTATCTCTGTACTTTCTTGATAGGTCCTTTGACATGTTTTTTAAGTGTGAGTTTTTCTATTTTCCTCGTCACTTACACTTCTAATATCATGGCTAAGAAACATTACCCAAGACAAAGCTGGACTGACCCCTTTCTCATCATAAAACATCTTTTTTTGTCTGTAGTGATGATTCTCCCAGGTCTGTCTGTCCAAGGGTGGCCCCTCTGGTGTGCTGGTGGTTGGTATGAGCGGTGTGTTTCTGCTGTTGGATCCTGTCAGCCACATGCACCTTGAACCTGAGGTGCCTCTTGGAGACAGCAAGCAGTAGTGCCATGCTTTCAATCCACTTAGTCTCTGCCTTTTGATTGGTGTGTTTAATCTATTTACATATAATGCAATTACATTTAATGTGCACTTCAGGCTGCATCTGCTTCATACGCAACAATATTCAAGAAAATCTGGGTGCTTTTCCTTTAAGAATCAGTAATGAGATAATTTGTGTGTGTTTAAAATTTACTAAACAAAATACTTTTAATGTGGAAAAATACAGAGGGGATCAGGATATTCTTTGATAAACAAAACTGGCGCTGGTCCATTGATGCCAGACATGCCCTGGATGAACATGGGAGAGGAAGTCCTTCCAGCAGATGCCAAAGGACACCAGACCACAGATGACCCCCACAGGAAGATGGAGCAGCAGAGTGACTGTTCAGCAGCAGAAAAGACCCGCGAGTGTGTGTTTGTTTCTGACATTCACCATCTGAAGTAGAGGACTGTGCGTAAGATGGTGATTTCGGGTGCTGACTCCTTCCCTTTCCCTAGTGCGGCCATGGGGCTTGCAGGTGTTTAGCTGAGTTCTCTTTTGCACTAGGGTGGGCTGTGCTGCTGCCCACTGGCACCAAAGCCTCTGGGAGGACTGTGCCTCCCCATCCTGAGGCCAGGCTTGTGCTCGTGAGCTGGTCAAGGAGACGCGTGCAGACGTGGTCCATGTCACTTCCAGGCATGCCCTTCAGGACCCTGTGGCTCCACCCTGTTGACCCTCTGTCACAGCAGCTACAACACTGTGGGCAGTGAGTGGGTAAGTGTGAGGTGACAGTGGCCCTGGGCACAGCCCGGCAGCCTGCGACGTGGAGTAGAAGTGCATCTTTATTGTTGTGATTTTTATTTTTAACATGATTTTTAATGGAACATCACTTCAAAATAGTTCAAACATTAAGAATAAAAACTGTAAAAAGGGTAACAGTCGTCTTCAATCATCTTTATCTCCTGTCCGCTCAGTGCCATCTCTGGGAGCCCTGAGGCCCAGTGTTGTCAGAATCTCCCCAGAATGTCCTCGTGTGCCCAGGAGCAAACATGCCACGTGCATGTGTTTACTTGCTGTGTAGCCCAACGGCCATGCATGTGCTGCATGGGACCTCACGGTGTGTCTTGGGATCTTGATGCCTAAGCATCTCTCCCGGGCTTTGCAGCTACCTGGTCTCCAGCTGTGGCTGTATCACTTCGTAAGGAGGGTTGTCTCTGAAATGGGCAATCCCGCCGCAGAGCAGGCACACGCTCCTGCAGGCACTTGCACTCTGAAGTTTCATGCTTATCTCTAACTCAAAGATTTTATTCTATTATTTAAAAACATTTGATCACCTCTTCCATTGGTTCTCTCCCTATGCAACTCATATGGCAAGACACTCGACTGATCCCTGGCGTCCTGACTTCATGTATCTTCTGGACCTTTCTCTTTGGGGTACGTTTTGAACTGTTCCTCAGCTCTGTCTTCTAGAAAGGTATTTCTGCTTTCAGCTACGTGATACTTATTTTTCAAATCTTCTCTAGAGTTTTTACTTTGGCATTTGATTCTCGTGTCCTCTTGGCTTCCTCCTCTTGTTAAATGGGTGCCAAGACATGTGGATTTCTGTTATTAAATAAATGCTTTTAAAGACGTTATCTTCTACTTTCTGAATCACTCCCTCTCCTGGGAGAACTTGTTCATCTTATGCTTTGTCTTCAGGTTGTTTCAGGTGCTTTGAGCATCTGGGCTCCCTGCCTTCCTCCAGGTGGAAAGTGAGCTGATGCACCGAGGTGGCCTCCCTGGCTGGCCTCTGTTTCCTCTGCAGACCTTTCCTTAAATGGAGCATTGACCCCACCCCATGGAGAGGTGGGTACACTGGCTGAGGTGCTGGGTCTGATGAATCCTGGCCATGCCATTCCCGAATGACGCCTGGGCCTTATATTTGAGAAGCACTCCCTCTGGCTGCCCAGTTTTATGCACCTGCCGTTGAGGTCTGGGCTAGCACTCCTTCACTGGTTGGAGGGTACTTTCCTCCTGGGGCAGATGGCCCCCTAATGTGGAGGCCTGGGGCTGGCACACCTCCACCTGGTGGAGGGTGCTGACCTCTTGGGGCAGATGGGCACCTGCCATGGAGACCTGGGGCTGGCACATCTCCTGGGTGGTGGGTGCTGACCTCCTGGGGCAGATGGGCACCTGATGTGGAGGCCTGGGGCTGGCACACCTCCACCTGGGTGGAGGGTGCTGACCTCCTGGGAGGAGATGGGCACCTGTTGTGGAGGTCTGAAGCTAGGACACCTCCACCTGGGTGGAGGGTGCTGACCTCTTGGGGCAGATGGGCACCTGCCATGGAGGCCTGGGGCTGGCACACCTCCTGGGTGGTGGGTGCTGACCTCCTGGGGGAGGTGGCTTCTTCCATGTCATTGCTCCTGAGCACTCTGGCTTCATCCTGGGGGACGCCACTGCAGCCAGACATTCCTTGGCCCAACTGCTCCAAACTTCACCCTAGTTCACCAGGGTGGCTGGGGCCGGGGCCCTGGTGGGACAAGGTCTTGCACCTTCAGGATCCTGTCCCGGCTATGGCTGGGCCTGGCCTCCTCTGCTCCAGCTCACCTCTCAGTGTGATGTGCTGCCTCCCTGCCACCCAGCAGCTGCTCTGCCGTGGCTCCCGCTCCCGCTCCCAGCTCTGCTGTGGACGTGTGCTTGGGCGAGCTCTCGTTAGCCATGTGAGAGCATTCAGAGAGGGAGCAAGGACAGCTTGTGCTGGTTCTGCTGGTTGCATGGACACCTGGGGAAGCAGAGCTCCTGGGAGCAGCAGTGGGGACAGGCCTGTGGAGGGCAGGGGCCACTTGGGCCTCTGATGCTGGTTAAGGCCACCAAGGAGCCACTAGACGGAGTGATCCCCTGTGCCCAGGAAGGGAGTGGCAGGCCTGCTGGGAGCGGGGAGGGGCACAGACTGGACCCCAGCTGGCGCTCTGTCATGGCCAATGCCGTTCTTTTTTTATTACTGTCTCTTACCAACTCGGCATCATGATGACTTTTGTCTTGACAAAGTAATTATCATGCTTAACTGGTAAAATACATCATTGGCTCTGTGCTAATATGGACCCTCACACCTTTCTCTGGAAATAAGGGACGCAAATTCGTTAATTATTATTTTTAGATTGACGTGCTATTCAGGTTTTTGATTTATGACTTGATTGTATTGCTTTAGGTAACTTCTAATTTTTAACTGGATCCATTTGAATAAACTTAGTGTTCTATCTCGGTATTAGCCAAAGGAAGATTAAAAGTAAGCTGGAGAGTTTAGTAGCTTTGTAACAATAGCATAAAATGTGGAATAATGAACTGTAAATGTGTCTAATTACATAAATAATGCATTTGTGTAATTGTCAAGTAAGGGGGTGTGCTAATGAATCAATTATTTTTAATTGTAGGATGCTTGATTGTTTCAGAAATATAATTGATTGTAATCAAGAATCAATTAAATGTTGATAGTAATTATGTTTATCAAGCTTAAATACATGACATCATTACAGTGTAACTGCTTCAGGAAGGAGCAACTAGATGAGGTTATTATAAGAGAAGGAGCGGCAGGGCTGCAGCAGGGCGGCGAGCACAGGCTCAGGGAGGCGCTCCTGGGCGGCCAGGCCCTCAGGGCTGCTGCGGGAGCCGTGGGGCTGGGGTCCTGCTGTCCAGCTCTTCTGAGGCCTGGGTGGCACTTGTCCTGGCACGCTGCTCCACCCAGGTGATCCGAGGCGCCTGGCTGCTCAGTTCCCCGAGGTCCTCAAGTGTCCCAGCAATGAGCATGACCGGGTGAGAAGGTGGTGAAGCCCACGTCCAGGATGACAAACCAGGCCCGTGGGGCTCTCTGCGGTGGGGTCGAGTGGCACTTGAGTTGGCATCCCTGTGAACTGGCTGCTGTCAAGGTTAGCTGGGTGGACGAGCGCTCCCTGCTCATCAGCCCGGGGCTGTGGTCCTGGGGCTGCGTGGCTCTCCCCTGATCGTGGCTGCCCACCCTTCCTCACCCAGCTGCCCGTTCATCATCCACTCGGTCATCGTTGGTTGAGTGCCTGCTGGGTGCGCAGAACGGTCTCCAAGTCCAGGGTGCCCTCAAGATGAGGGGCCTTGCCATGGAGGCTGCCCGTGCACTCACTCCAGGGGTGCGGCGGTGCCTGCAGCAGGGACAGGGCAGAGACGGTTGGCCTGTCTTGAGTGGAGGACCGAGGGGAGACTGTCCCTGTGAAGCCAGGGGTGAGCAGGCCAGACCAGCTCCTGTGGCGGGGACCCGGTGCACCTGAGAGTGATCCGTGGCTCTCGCTGGCTGCGGTGGCTGGGAGGCTCTAGAGGGAGAGTACAGGGAAAGCGTGGGGCCCAGCTGGGGACTCCGGCCACCGCCTCCCGAGACTGAGGGCAGCACCCTCGTCAGCCTTGGCGTACGGGCCCTGTTATGTGTTGCTGGGTGGGCTGGCTGCTCCTTCCTGCTTCCCCTCCAGCCTGGGTGACCCCGTCGTCCATGGCTCCACTGGACCTGCCTCCCCGGTTTCCTCTGCTGGCTCAAGTCTCTCTGACCAAACCTATCGGTACAATGCCCCAAATGCAGCTGCAGGGGAGTTCCCTGATGAGACTGCCCCAGGCCCTCTGAGCTGGGGAGCTGGGCCCACTGGGGTTCCAAAGAAGGAGACACCGCAGCCAGGGCCATCTGAGTCCCAGCACTCCTGGGGCCTTTCACAGAGGGACTGCAGGGTTCTGTGAGGGCAGGAGGCGGAGGAGGTCTGCCTGGGGTCAGCTGTGGCGTTCAGAGTGGTTCAGGGCCTGTTCAGTCACAGGGTTCGCTCTCAGCAACACCTCCACAACTCCCTAAGGGCCGGGGAGTGGTCAAGACCGGACTTGGGCATGACCTGCAGGGAAACCGTGTGGCCACCCTCAGAGAGCCATCAAGGACCCTCCTGGGCCAGTTTACAAGAAGCAAGCTGGCGGGGTCTGCACTCTCCACCAGCACCTGGCCTGGGCTCCTGGGGCTCCTCTCCCTGGGCCTCATCCCCCTCTCCGGCAGCTCCTGAGGTTCCTTCCAGATGGCCTCTCCTGCTGAGACCCGCCTGGCTCCCTTGCTCCTACCTGGGACTGTCAGAGGCCCCTTCCCCTCCACGTCCACACGGCAGCCTCTGCACGCTCTGCCCCAGCTGGAGGGTCTGTGTCTTGTTTGTAATTGCTCCTGTTGTGGTTGGATGTGAGTGTCCTCCCAAGCCTCACGTGTGAGACAACGCAGGAAGGTTCAGAGGAGAAGTGACTGGGTGAGAGCTTTAACCTCATCAGCGAGTTAATCCCCGAGGGCAGGTGGTGTGGCTGGAGGTCGTGGGCACTGGGGCCTTTGGGGTACATGTTTGTATTGGCGAGTGGAGCCTTTCTCTGCTTCCTGGTCATCACAGGAGCTGCTTCCTTCCGCCACATTCTTCTGCCATGTTGTCCTGCCTCACCTGGAGCCCCCAGGAATGGAGCCAGCTGTCTGTGGATTGAGACCCTGCGACTGTAAGCCCCCAAATGAACTTGTCTCCTCTACGGTTGTGCTGGTTGGGTCCTCTAGTCTCAGCAGTGAGCAAGCTGACTAGAGTAGCCCCCTCGGCCTCCTCTTCCCCTCCCTGCCCTCCTCTCCTGGACTGTGGACTAGCACGTCTCTGTGTTTTTGCCTCTTGCTTTATTTTGCTTCCTAAGCAGACTTGCCGTTGCATTTTATTCATTTATTTATTTTTAAACTGTTGTAGTTGTTGATGGACATTTATTTATTTATATGTGGTGCTGAGGATCGAACCCAGTGCCTCACGCATGCGAGGCAAGCCTCTGCCACCGAGCCACAGCCCAGCCCCCGTTGCATTTTCAATGTTTATTATCCTACTTGGAAATCCCAAGAGATCTTTTTTTCATTTTCTTTGTCCAGGGTGGCCCTGGTCATCCTCTGCCATCCCTGGTGGCTGCGTCAGGCCTTGTCCTGCTCCCTGGCATGGCTCCTGCGCAAGGTCTGCCCTTCAGCCTGGCTCCTCCCTGGGCTTGGGCTCCTGGACAGCAGAGGCTGGGCAGTGCTTTTCCTGTCAGGGTGATTGACAGGAAGTGATGTGTGAAATGACCGAACCCCAGTAAACAAATCGGCTCTGCCCTTCCCCAGGGTCCAGGACCCCGGCAGGGCGAGTGCTTCTTAGGTGAGTCTTTGGCCCTGCATCCAGCAGTTAAATGTGAGCATCTGCTGTGCAGCCTGCTGCTTTTGTGGCCACATGGGCTAGCTGGTGCAGGCGTTCGGGGAGAAACACCAACAGAGGCCTCTGTGGCTGCGGCCCTCAACACCAAGTCGGCTGCTGGCCGATGAAGGAGCACGTGCGTGAACAAACATGTGCACACGTGCCCACCGGTCTCTTCCCTCCCTGTAGCAAGGCACCCGAGGTCAGCTACTGCTTATAAGCAGAACAGGTCTAGGGGTCTCAGTCCAGGGTCAGTGAGCCCCATCAGACCCGAGGGGAGGCAGCACGTCATGGCAGGGTCTTGGGCAGAGTCAGAGCGCCAAGGGGAGAGGGCTGAGGTCCTCGGTGCTGTCCAGAGCACGTCCTCAATAACCTAAGGACCTCTGGCTAGGCCCTGCCTCCTACAGTCACGCCCCGCTCAGAGCCAGCCTGGGGACATCCAGTAGCTGCTACAGCACTCGCACACGTGCACATCACCCTCGTGGCTCTGTGGGCGACGGAGTGCTACAGCCAGGCTGATCAGAAGTCATCCCAACTGTGGGAGGCTCTTGTGCTCTGGGACGTGTATGCCAAGCAGGCCTGGCCTGGGTGGTGGAGAAGGGGACCCTCCCTCGCTGCTGGTGCCACCCAGGGGCCTCCTTCTTCGCTCCAGACCCACTGGCACAGAGGATCCCAGCTGGACACAGTTTTCCAGTCCCGCTGTCTTCGTGTCTCCCTGCACCTGCCGTGTGGACTTCAGGCTCTGCGCCTCCCTGTGGCCTGTGGTGCCGGTGTGTCCTGGGCCAGCTGTGCTGCTATTCTAGGGGTGACATGCAGCCCTGGGGCATGTGTCTGGAGTCCTTGCGTCCGCAGAGGCAGGCAGAGCTCATGGGCCCTACCTGCATTCCAGTGAGCGTTGGGTCAGGAAGGCAGAGCTCAGGGAGACAGGATCTCTGCCCTGAAGGAGCTCACAGACCCTGGACATGTGGGGTCCTGTGCCATGCTGTGAGGGGGGTTGGGGAGGGCAAGGCAGCCTGGGCTGGAGGCGGCAGGGTTTGGCTGGTAGGGGTGGTCGGCTGCCCCGAGGTCTGACGGAGCGTGCAACTCGGG